>PVIJ01002309.1:0-164568 GCA_004024925.1 Scalopus aquaticus
CTGAGAATCAAGCAACTTTTATGAAGGGACTTAAATCTTAAAGAGGAAATGAGACATACTTCCAAATTATGAGATGAATTCCTAGAAGGGAATATGTAGATTGTTTTGCTTGCTTTATTTTGTTTTGCTTAATTTTCATTGGCATTGATCTGGTATTAAGGGAACTTGACAACATCTTTTGGAGAGTAGCTCTTTGAAGTCAGTATAGTGTTAGATGTATGGATCTGCATTCTCTTGTTAAAACACGTTGGTGTTTTTACTTTGTTTTCTTTAGAATAAATATGCAGATTTGCAGTTGATGCTGTTTGGGAAATAAGTTTGTGTGCTAATTGAATAGGATGGAGGTGGGCCTATAAACTTCGTAGTCATAGTCTTGTTCTTCACTGCCAATGTCAAACAAGAATTGTATAAAAAAGATGGTCACTCTGGGCAAGTGGACTAATTTTCTCCATTTTGACCTGATTTTCCTACGTGCTCTGTACATTCAGTTATGTGTCATCTTTTTTCTGAAATAAGAGTTCACCTTTCTGACCTTTTCTAACTTTTACTGATTGTCTGATAAGAGAGGACTTCTAATGGGTGATCACTATAAGCTTAGAGAGAGCAAACTTGCCCAGTACTTAAATCGCCCCATGTCTGAAAATCATATGATGTAATTTCAGTGAAGCAATTAAATAGATTAACTTCTACATTGAACTTAAGAAATCGGTCCCATTGCTTTATATATACTTGTGTGTGTTTTCTAAGGTTTCCATATTAAAATAGTGTAGACTGCAAGGTTTAAATAATATCACTTAATCCTCATAGTCTGGAAGCTGGAAGTTCATGGTTAAGGTGTTGGCAGCTTGGTTTTTCTGAGGCCCCACTCTTTATCAATGACAATCTTCTTGTGTCCTCACAGGGCCTTTTCTTTGTATGTGCATTTCATTGGTGTCTTTCTAGAAGGACACCAGTCATATTGGATTAAGAACCTCATTCATGACTTCAGTTGGCCTTAGTTACCACTTTGAAGGCCCTGTTTCCAAATGTGGTCATTTTGTGGGCTAGTACTTCAGTCTATGGAATTTAGGGGGACATGATTTAGTTCATAAGAACACTTTATCCTACTAGACTGGCTTCTTTAAAAACATTGCTAGTAAGTAAAGTGGCAAAGAATTCAGCAACTAGAGAATCCATTTTAAATTCAAGTATCAGTGCCTTCATTTACTAGTTTTTCTTTTTTCCCTCCTCTCTTTGGTCAAGTTACTTACCTTTTCCAGATCTTGGATTTTTCATTTGCACAGTGAGGTCTACTACCATAGAGAAGTGAGTATAATTAAAAAAAAAAAAAAATCAACCAAATAAATTTGAAAGTATAATTAGATTTATTAAGAAATTCATTAATCTGGCATTTCTACTCTTTAGAAGCACTCTAAGATGTATAAGATAGAAGGTTTCAAAGTCAGAGCGTATGTGGGACAAGTTATTAGCAAAAGGAAAGATTGTTTCAGACAAAGTTTCCTTCACTTAGAAAAATGGAAGGATTTTGAATCATTCAGATTACCTCACTATTGTTGATCAGGAAATTTCAGATTGATTGCTTTAAAATTCTACTTTTGGGAGAGCCTCAAAATGCAGCTAAGTTAGGTATTAATCTTGGTTGATGATATAGGCTTAGCACAATTTATTCCATTTTGGAGTAGTACTAAATGAAATAAGGTATATAAAGGTATATGAAGTGGCAGTCCTACGGCAGGATTTCTCAGTCTCAGAGATATTGATGCAGGGTTTGATAGTTCTTTATGTGAGGCTAAAATTTCCTCCTCGACCCTTTGAAAAACTTTTAAGTGTTTAATAACGTTCATATGTAATTACTTATTGAAAAATTAAGAGGGCAATGTTGCTTTGGGGAGGTTTACAGGGAAATTCGACAAAAATTTCAGTTTTTGTATAGAAACTTATTGAATTTTTGGTCGATTGAGAGTCTATAAAGTGATGCTTAACTTTTTGAGACTTTATTTAATGATGTAAGTTATTTCCATTATACCTAAGGAAGTCTGAATTCAGTGCTTTTGACACCGAACATTTTTGGCAAATTTTTGTTTTGTTTTGAAAAGTTCCACACATACATATGTTGAATGATTGTTATATTGATCACCTATTACTAATATTCTCTCAGTTACTATTTTGCCATTCTTGTTGTATCTTTCTAGTGTGAATTTATATAACTAGTGGTTAAAAATGGGAATAGCTTATATGACCAACTCAGAAATGAGTTATTCTGGTTAATTCTGGTTAAGTTTACTTTTTTTTAAATCTATCCAACTTCACTTACATTTTAGTGATGGGTTTCATATCTACAATAGAACAAAAATAATGTAATTGTTCTTGCCTAAGAAGTGTGTACATCTGAATTTTTTACATTCTTTATATGCATAGTATCTGTTTTGAGATAGATTTTTGACTAAAATCTGTATTACTGAAAGTCAGTGGTTTAAAGTGTCTTCTGGAGGAGGCTAATTTTATTTCCTTCACTACTATTTTCTCTGAATCATAATGTATTCTGTTATTACATTTATTTCATGTGAATAAAAATAATAAATCAGTATATTTAAAAGTTTTACATGCAATTTATAATATATATATACCCAACACTTAAAAAATAACTCTATAAACTTCCCTAGAAAGAGTGAAGTATATTTGAAATTTTGATAGTTTTTTAATTGCTATGGAATGAGTTATATGCCAAACATTAATTCTGTCATTAAAATCTAATTTATTAAAAGGTACATATTACTGGAATCATAGTCCATTTTTCACTAATGAATATTTTCTTAGAAATTCTAGATGTCTATTGGAAAATTTGTGTAAATTAAGGAATTTCCATTTTCATTTAATTTACAGTCATTTTTAAAAAATTGAGGAAAACACTGTCATGGTTTAATTATTTAACTCCCTAAGCACCAAACATATTTATTATGTCTTATTTACTTGATAGGATTCTGGAATCTCTTAAGTGAAAAAATAACATTTGCGATGCTCAGTCTTCTATTTAGATTCAAACTCGGTCTTATAATGAAAGTATAATTAAAGAAACATTTAATCTTTAAGTAAACAACTTTATGATGTTCAACCTGCATAACACTGTTATCACTTATTTTCCTTTACCCTATTCCAACTCATCTTGCAAAGTAATCATAAAATTTCCGTCACCAAAATGTTTTATAGTAGTTTTATAGTCTTTCTATCCCCCGGTAAATCTACATCTCTTCCTCGATATATATTTCTATCACTTTAAAGTGGGAGAAAGCAGTAGACTCAAAACCTGTAGATTTAAGGTTTAAGGATTTAGTTAAGAACCATTGCATATATATATATATATATATATATATATATATATATATATTATATATGTATATAATATATACACATACATACTTTTTAAAATGTTGGATATTATTTATTTATGGTGAAGCAACCATTACTCTTAGCAAGATTTTATTAATTTTCTTCTCAGAGGATGAACCAAGCAAAATCTGAGCAAAGAAAAGTCCTGTGCTAGATCCTGCGTTCTCTTAACTGGTAATAAAAAACCTTGCCGACCTGACAGGTTGTCACAGCAATTATTCACATGAAGTTCTGTAGCAGTTGTATCTGTCAGCCCATGTAGTATTGAATATTTTAACTGGCAGTCTTCCAAGACTGAACATTAATCTTACCATCTCCTATTACAGTCCCTAATCAAGATATTCCAGGGGTGATTGCACTAACATTGTTTGAAGACTACATCTACTGGACTGATGGGAAAACCAAGTCACTCAGCCGTGCCCATAAAACCTCGGGAGCAGACAGACTCTCACTGTTTAACTCATGGCATGCCATCACAGATATCCAGGTGTATCATTCTTATAGACAACCTGATGGTAATTATTCTTTCCATGATATCCATAAATACATCAACATTTTTAATATCATTCCATTTTTGTTTCCTCCAAGGTTAAGTGTAATTTATTTTTCAGTAAGATTACCAACCTTTGTTACTTAGTATAATTTATGGAATGAATTCAGTTGATATCAAGCACCAAATTAGTACCATCTTAACCAAACGTCACATTTAAGGATTTGATTAGGAACTCAACAACAATCCAAAGTGTTATTGATTTGTTGTTGAAATCATCTTAAATTGAAATGGTAATAACACATAATCTGGAGAAGTAGAGGCTGCAATCTTGGAAATTATTTGCAAATTAGTAATAAGATCCATAGTTTCTGGAATGCCTGGTGAAAAAATTATATTCAAGAAAATCTAAAGCTTTAAAAATAGGAAATATGTCAAGTTTGTTTAAGTATATATCTAGTAGGAATTTTCTCAGGTCTTATGGAATAAAAGTTTACTTATTTTTCTTAATACACATATTTCTCCTAGAAAACAAAGCCATTACACTATTAGTTATATTAGGTGTATTAGTTGTGGATCATTGTTTCATTGTTTTATTTTACATTTATATTTCTAAGCATATGAATGTCTTCATCCGAAATGCTCCTAGTCTTTGTTTATTTTTCTTATAAGCAATTCTTTCCTACTAAATGATTATTTTTATGGAATGCATCCTTCAAATTATTTAATGGTATATAAATACCATTTTATAATAATAAAATTTGTAAAAGAATAAAGTTATAATCTTGAGTTTTTGATTACAAAGTTCTATTGAAAAGCAAATTATGAAGCTTAAATGTCCTGTAATCCTGTATTATATTGTTTTTGATTATCTTGTTGTTTCTTTCTCATCTATAGTTTCCAAACATCTCTGTATGATAAATAATGGAGGTTGTAGTCATCTGTGCCTTTTAGCTCCTGGAAAGACTCACACCTGTGCTTGTCCCACCAACTTCTATCTTGCAGCTGACAATAGGACTTGCTTATCCAACTGTACAGCCAGTCAGGTGAGTGGGGGATTAAAAATAATTTCAGAGCAAGTATGGGCAAGTTGTTAGAAAGCTTTTGCCCAAGTTTTATTTCCTTAAATTACTTTTGAAAAGCTATTTTTTAACAGTCCATTAGATTATCATATATCATAAAGAAGGTCAAGAAGTAAGAGAAAAGCAATTTGATACATCTCGTTAAAATGGGATCTTTGTACTTAGTAAGTACAAATAGAGTAAATGGAAACCATTCCTTTCAGATTCTCACAGAATAATGGTAAAATCATGACTGGTCAAAGCAGAATAATCAGCAGTTTGATAAATTTCTAGAAGGCAAAATAATTGAGGTATAAAGTTCAGCCTAAGACATATACATTTTAAACAGTCAAAAAATCTTCCCAGGTAATCTTTTGTTTATTACAGCTTCCACCCCTCTCCTAGTCTTCAGAAACAGTGATATAGACAAAAAGGAACTGACTAGCAAGTAATTTTCTACACTTTTAAACTGAAAAATTATGATATAAATAATTTTCTCCTGAAATATTTTCTTCAAAATGAAATTATTGTCAGTTAATATATCCCAGCAGTTAAGTATTCTACTTAATGATAGTTGCATGGATTGATTTTATTACTTTCAAATTTTAGAAAACACTGTCTGCCATTATAAAATTCGAATTTATTATTTTTTAATTTCTTTGAAAAGAATTGTCAAAGCAACTAGGCTTTGTTTTTTAAATGACTAAATTTAATTTTACAATGTTATGCTTTGAATTTAATGGTTTTCCTATTCTAGTAGGGACTGTAGAGCAACAGACCAAATTTCCTGTTAGGTATGCTTATTTTGAAAATGAAGGAGCTGATACTAGTTCAATCTTACTCTCAAACTAAAATAGACTATCACACATTCAGGAACTGTGAAATGTAAAACACTGGGTATGTTTCAAGGAAGTAGTATGTGAGTAAGTAGTTAAGGATACAGACTCTGAGTCAGATTCACTGTGATTGCAATCCTGACTGCTTTAAATCGATTAGATTGCCTTGGGTTTGTTAATTTATTTCTTGGTGCCTTGGTTACCTATAGATATAAAAGGAAATAATTTTTTCAAATTATTATATGGTAAAACTTTTAATTATTGTTATTTAATGTCATAAATTCAATCAACTAAATGAAAACTTAAAGCAACTCAATATTATTCCCATAATTAAGTTATTTCCCAATTTGGTGTCTATGATAAGACTAAAATGTAATTTTCAAATACCATGCACGTAGTTCTTCATGAATCTTTAGGCAAAAGCAGCAATAACAAAACAGCAAAAAAAGCTACATTTTGTTCAAATCTTTGTTTTAACGGTAATTTTTGGAAAAAAAAATAGTTACCATTTCATTCAATCAAGAAAAAAATTAATGCAGAATGACTACCATGATCCATTAGTAATTCTCCCTGTAATCCTTGTGGTTTATGTAGTCATTACCTCTGATTCCTCTCCTATGTAGTGAGAGGAAGACAATATCCTCTGTGTATTCTTGGAGTAAAATCAGAGAAACAACTTTTATACAAATGTAACAAATAATCTAAGTGTTTCAGAATCATACCCATAATAACTTAAAATCTTGTTTTTTTTTTAAATTGATCTTTTTACTAAGTGTTTTGATTTGTTATAGTCTATGATTGCAAGAGTATTGACATTTAGAAAAATAAATTATTCAAAACACCAGTAAGAATTGTATTAGGATTGAAAAAGAATTTATGAAAATCTGGTAAAAATCAATTTTAAATCCAATTCTTGTAGCACTAATCATTTTAAATATTAAACAAATCATTTTGATTCGGGAATAAAAAGTAAATTTAAAAATGGCTTTTCTTCTCTTTTAAAAGGAGTCTTTTCCTCTTTCAACTAAACTCACTATATGTGGGATTTATGTTTTATCCTTGTATCCATTTTAGTAGACATGTATTTAGTAGTTTCTTTATAGCTTCTTCATGTGGGTAATAATTGCAGTCTGTAATTTATTTTATGACGTTATTAGTCTTGGAGAACATTCACCATGAAGAATGTTTTATATTTATATATAGCATTAATCTTTTTTTTAAGTTACTGTATTTAAATATGAAGAAAATGAAGCTCAGACACAAAATAGAAGAGATCTCCCTTTGAGAGTAATGAATAAAATGTTGGTTAGCATACAAAGTAGCATAATAAGTATATTTTACCCTGGCGTTCTCTTAACTCAAAACTCTTATGTTTTCATTAATTGAAATCATTATATCATATATCATTCCAACAGTAGGCATTTATTTAAATTAGACTTTAAAATGAACTTGAAAATATGTATTTTAGATATTTTTCAAATCTTGACTGAGAAGATTTTGAATATACTTCAGAGACCTAAAATCTTCCTACTGATGCACTTTTATATACTGTAATGACTGGAAATGTCTAATGTTCAGGGCAATTGCATTTGGAGTTAGTTTTATATCCCCAGGCAGTCACTACCCATAAAGGTAGTATTTTCCCTCTCTTAATTTATGAAAACCACACTAGAGATGACCACAGGCTAAGCAAACACGAGAAAGTCAGTTGAGCAGTCAGCAGACCCTTGCATTCACAATGCTCTTCTCCTTCTCCTGTCACCAGAAGAAAAACTATCATTCTTATTAAAAAAATTAATATGATTCTACCCAGAATCAACTCCATGATATCCAGACAAGTTCACAAAAGCTAGCATCAAAATCTTTCTGACTTGTAGAAAGGTATAATATTTTAAACTGTTAGCTTGCTAATGCATTTTAATTAGACAAAATTGAACCAATGTTGTATTTTTCTAAGTTATAAATCTGGCAAGCAACATGCTAAGATAAATGCCACCCTGTTTTAATTTACTCACATAGGAATTATAAACAGTTAAAAAGTAAATTTCAGAAAATTATCAAAATAATTTAAATTCTAGGTGAATATTATGATATATGCATTTCACTGATTTTCTGTTAAAAATATATATTATTAGTACCAAAAGAAATTTGCTAAATTTTATCTATTTTTAATAATTTAAAGTATTTTAATAGTGACTTTTCCAGATATAGTAATCTGTTTGAAATTTGTGATTTTCTTGAGTTTCTTCTGTTTCAAGATGGTAAAACTGAATGAAGATAAAACCGAAGTTTGCTAACAAAAGAATAAGTTTGTGGTCTGAAATCACAGGAATAAATTGACTGAGACTTCTTGGTCTCCGTGTACAGTTGTTGGATAGTAATAAAGTTAACAGGAAAAATTCTGTGTTCTGCCTCATAAAAGAGAATATTCAATTGTAACCTCCCTCAAATTTCTCAGCAACAAATTTCCTGTGCACTAAATAATCAATAAGTAAATATTGTCTTAGGTCATTTGTACACAGATAAAGCAACTTTGGAATTTTAGTTCTTCCTTTCTCAAGTATCCACTGTACAGATGCAAAGGCTGGGGACCTATTGTTAAATCTTTCTCTGACTCCTTGGTCCTCAGGGGGAGTGAAAAGACTGATTTTACCCACAGGTATCAGGTTTTGCGTTGCTGTTTCAGACTGATAAATTGATGCAGATGGTTTTGTTCTCTTATCTACTAGAGCAGGGAAGGGTTGTGTTTCCAGAATATCTTACCTTGTGTTTACACTAAGAAAAGGGTTCAAAATGGGGGAGAAAAGAGCACAAGGGACTATGGTGATGGTTCACGGGGGAATCAGTGGTGGGAAACCTACAGGGAAAACACAAATGTAATGTAAAAATATAAATAATAATAAATATATATATATACTTTAAAAATATGATTAAATGTTATTAATTCAAATTAACTAAATTAACTTCATACCGCTTCCTGAAATTCCTGAAGATTTTTAGCCCTATTCAGTGTTTAACAATGTTTCTGTAAAGTGATAGATAATAAATATTTTGGCCTTTACCTCTCTCTGAAACAACTACTTGACTCTGTAATTGTGCTGCAAAAACTGCCTGAACCAATATACAAATGGAGGAACTTGACTGTGTTCAGGAAATCTCAGGAGATTTTCTCAAACAATATGCTTTCCCTAGATCAGGTCATTTTGCTGCTTTTTTGGTGCTTATCCCTCCCTGCGGAATGCACTAAGACCACAGTAGTTCACTTTTGCTGCAAGAGAGTAGGATAGGTTGATTTAAATAAGATTTAAATATCCATTATATGTGAGTAGAGTCCTTTTTTTAAACCTTTTTTCTTTTCTTTTTATAAGTTTCGCTGCAAAACTGATAAATGTATTCCATTCTGGTGGAAATGTGACACTGTGGATGACTGCGGAGATGGGTCTGACGAGCCTGATGACTGTCGTGAGTACACTGGCAAAGGCAGGAGTGTAGAATTTAGAGCTTCTTAAATCGCAGACATGGAAAATAGAAGCTAGATCCAAAGTAATACTATTTGATACTTTTTTCAGAACTAAGTAAAAGGTTTGATATGTTAATCTTTTAGGTTACAACAGAAGGTTTTGCAGTGTATCAAATCTGTGTCTCATAATTATTACCTTTGGGATGCCAACAACAATTTGTGTTTGTTCTCTCTCAGATTTCCTTACTTGTAGAATAACTATATTATTTCATGTAATGATCAGCAGAGAAACAGTAAGCATGATTTTGACATACTAGATCACCAAATAGGAAAAAAATTGGCAAGTTTTTAGACTGCTTCTCAATTAAAATCTTACCTTGAAAACATATAAACTTTCAACTTGTTTTCAGTAAGTATTAAGATACTGAAAATTCTTTCAAAATCAGATTTTTCCAATATAAATAAAAAGTTTACTGATAGGCACTTTAATACGCTAGTAGATGTTGATTTAAAATGACTACCTAGTATATCTTGTTACCTGAATGTGATTGCCATGATCAGGCAATACTGTTTTGACTCTCTTTGGTAACTTGGTTGTAAGGGACAATCATTAGACTTTTCATTAATAGCACTTCATAGTATACTCCATGAGTCGCTTTATTTTTTTTTTAAGATTTATTTATTTATGCATACAAGCTTGGATGTAGGACAGAAGTGTGTGGGGTGGTGAGAGGATTCATCTGAGACAGAGTGGGGAGAAGAACAGGCAGATTGACTGAAAAAACACTGCTGAGGGGAGCAGCAGGCAAGACAGGAGAGGTCTGCTGCACCATGTGGGAAGCTCCCTGGCTGGAGATCGAACTCCTGCTACAGTGGCTCTGAATAGCTTTATAGTGCTGTGACTTAACCCGTTGTGCCACCAGGGAGGACCATTCATGAGTCACTTTAATACTATACTGTCAGTTGAAGATCCTGTACCCAATCATAATAACTCCCTCAACATCCCTGTGCACCATTGCCATGATTTGGCCTTGACAATTGAACTTAAGATCCATAGGCTTGCACTATAGACAGTGCACTGTCTTAGTGAAAACTAGCTACTTTCTGCTGTAGGACTCCACCACATAATTTCAAAGCCATTTAAAACTTGGGGTCTCTATGTTGTGTGGATGAACCGTATCTTTCTGTTTACTGCCAAGTACATCAAACATTTGAGGTTATTTCATATGGTTTATTTATATGTTTGAGAATAGTAAGTAATATATTCAACAGAAAGAAAGAAAAACTATAAAAAGTCATCACTTTTGTAATATTCATCTTATGTTTCTGAAAGGTCCGTTGCTTTCGTATTTGCTAATTTTTTTTTTTTTTTTGGTTCTTATTATGATGGGCAACATATAAAGAGTAATGCTTTACAAGGCAGGGAGCGGGGTACCTCAATAACCCCTAAACCTGCCTGCTTTAAGTTTTGCCATTCACCACATCAAAAGAAAACATACTCTAGTGCATAAGACCTTTAATGGAAGGAAATTTAATATGATTTATGTGTAATAAAGATATGAGAAGGGAAAGAATAGTTAAAATAGTTTTCAAATGAAGCACCCAAAGTTACCCATCCCCTTGTGTGTAAATGTCCAGCCAAACAGGGATGGCCCAAAGCAGGATCACTGAGGCCCCAAAGCTTGCCATCTCTAAGCACCTTCTGGTGGGTAACCATAGGAAAGGGGCAGAAGGGGCAGGCGAGTCTGGAAGGAAAAGTGCAAAATCAAAATCAAGGTAAAGGATGCCATTGTCAGCATCCCCACAGGAGGCTCATCCATGTCTCTTTCAAGCGTCTTCTCTTATGTTCCCCAAGTCCCTGGTACCAGGCCACGGCTGAGAAGCAATTGCAGCTTCTTCACCTCTCTGCTGCATGTGCCTCCTCCGGGTCCTCTTCTTGCTCCCCGCCATTTTTTCTACCAGTCTTATCCTCTCTGTTCAGCTCTACCCTTTTTTGGGTGGGGTAGGGAACCTGGAACATCCCCTCTTCCTGGGGTCCACCCTGTTATAATGCCTTTTAGCAGTGGGTAAACTATCATGCTTGTTATTCAAATAAAAATTTCAAAGAAACAAAAATAATATGGGGAACAAGTTGAAATTTACTCATTAAAAGAAAGCCAGTTGATTTCCCCCACAATAAAGTAAACTTTCCTATGAGGTAATGCAAATCATTTTTGTAAATTTGTAGATGTAAACAATAATAAGCATGTTAATTTAGTTCGCATTTTAAGATGACCTCTCTTGCACTAAATTTAGGTTCACTAAAATGTTCTCAGAGGAAATATCATCATAATGACCTGGAGACAAAAATGATACCACCCAGTGCTTTCCCTTCTAAAATATTTGCAATTCCTAAACTCAAAGTTTAATCTTAACTAAAATTTCATGCTATAATCATAAAAATATGAAAAATTAACTACAGAGTTAGTATCATAAATTATTCACACTTAACTGCTTTTCCCTTTGAGGGGATTCTGAGACAGATCTAGTTGCAGAGTCCTGGATGAACCTTATTCTAGTTAACTACAAGTACTGTAAGTTTTTACTGATTTTATCTCTGTGATCTTTTAGTAAACAGTTTTTTACTTGGGAGTTGATTGGTTAATAGCACTGAACATCTGTAGACATGGTACTTTTTTTGGAGAGTTATAGTAAAATGGAAAATAATATTCATGGGTCTTTGGAATGTTTAGAATTAATTTTTGCATAGTTGCAACATCAGAATTCGCAGATACTATAAGCCAGTGGCAATACCAATAATTGTATTTGTAAAAGTAGGTAAGTTGGATCCCAGGTTTATATTCTTGCAAAGTTACATAATGTTATTTTATAAATATAATTAAAAGTGATATCAAGAATTCTCTGGCATCAGAACTTTGTAATTACATTTCTTATGATTATCTAATACAACAAGAATCATTCTAGAGACACATTTGAAGGTCAAATGAGCAACTCAGTTGTTTCCCAGGTATTGAAACTTCTTTTTCATTTACAACCTTTATGGACAGTTGTTCAGTGATAGCCAAGGAATATTTAAAGGAAATCATATATGAAGCAACAGGAAATAGAGGAAACACACATGGTTAAAGTATGGGAAAATTAAGTATTACACAGTTTAAACATCTAGTGTAATTAATTAATGTTTAAGATTAAATGTGACTTTAAACATTTTAGGATTCATGTATATGAAAGTCAAGAATGTATTGAGGTTTTTTTTTGTTTTTTTTTTTAGTCAATGGCATCTTAAGTTAATATTGTAATTATAAAATCATAATTTATTTTCCAAATAAATTTTAAAATAGCATTCATTAATGTCTAATGTACTGATTTGTACTAATAAACAGCACATTATTAATCTCAGTTGGTGGTTGGTCACATGGATTCGAAACATCAGTCAAAAGACAAGTGTTTTTGAAAATAACATGGTTTCTGAGGATACATCAGAGTTTCATCTGAGTTTGAATTCCAGTTCTGGCTCTTGAACTGTGTACATCTTTGTGAATTATTAATGTCCTCCAGACTTAGTTTTCTTGTTTATAAAATAGTGATGGTCATGCTGAGGTGAAAGGTTAGGATAGATTCAAATAGCAACTGTATGTGAAAGACCATACATAGTGTGTGTAGATATGTGTGTGTGTTGTATATAAATTAATATCCTACAGTACAGAATACTCAAAATATCCTAATTTATTATTATTTATTACTATTGCTCTTACATAATTATTCACTATACAAACTCAAAGAATACAGCAAATGAAAATACATTATCATCTGGGACTTTATTATAATAATAAATGTATGGTATATAAAATATTTACATAATAGTATCCATATGAATTAATAGGATTTTATGAATGAATATCAGTATGTCAGATTTAAAATTCAATAGTTGTAGGATCCAGTTGCTTTAGATAGTGTTAGGTAATATAAAGTTCAGCTGTCCCCTCATATATTGTAGACTTTAAACTGATGAAAGAGGGCCTCCCTGGTGGCGCAGCGGTTGAGCGCTGCGCTGTGGAGCTGTCGGCAGCGCGCGATGCGAGTTCAACGCCCACCCGGGAGAATCCTACATGGTGGGGCAGACCTCTCCTGCCTCGCCCGCTGCTCCCCTCAGCAGTGTATTTCTGCTCTGCCTGTTCTGCTCCCCACTCTGTCTCTGATGAACCCTCTCGCCACCCCACACCTCTGGCCTGTACCCAAGCTTGTATGTATAAATAAATAAATCTTTAAAAAATAAATAATAAATAAATAAATAAATAAATAAACAAACAAACTGATGAAAGAGATGATTTTTTAATATTGGAATAACTGTTCTAAAAATACAATAGATTTTATTCTGCTGCTTACACTCTCACTATGCTTTCTTTGAATTAGGCAATGTTCATATGTTTTAAATATATACTTATATTTATATGTTATTGATTTCTTCTTACTATTTTATGAAATAAAATCTGGAGGCCTCTAAGCTGACCTTTGCTTAACTATATATGTGAAGCTAATAACTATCTAGATTGAAACATTCACATTGTGGTCTAGGATAGAGCACAATATAATGATGTAATAAATATTTTGGCTGTCAAATTATCTCTGTTTAGGAAGTAACCAAGTAAGATTGTCATCCACAACACCTATGTGTTTCCTCCCTTAGCTGAATTTAAATGTCAGCCAGGTCGGTTTCAGTGTGGAACTGGACTCTGTGCGCTGCCTGCCTTCATCTGTGATGGAGAGAATGATTGTGGAGACAATTCTGATGAACTCAATTGTGGTAGGTGATTAAATTCTTAACTAGGGAACATAAATCTAATTCTTAACTGATTATTCCTATACCAATTTAAACTCAGACACAGATTTCAGCACAGACTTTTTTGTTCTTTTTATTTTTTAGATACACATGTCTGCCTCTCAGGTCAGTTCAAGTGTACCAAGAACCAGAAATGTATCCCAGTAAACCTCAGATGTAATGGACAAGATGACTGTGGGGATGAGGAAGATGAAAGGGACTGCCGTAAGTCTCCTCAAAATGTTGTTTTGTCTTACTTCTGACTCTTGACTGAAATGGGTCTAAATATTTTCCTGCTTCATAAGTTCACATACTGTAAAAAAAATATAACACAATTATGGACAAAGAATTACAAATAGGTGCCTATTTTAAAAAAGGGCAATTTCTTATAAGGTTACCTGGAGATCACTACAAGCACAAAATATCCATTCATCCACATCAACCTGAAGAGAAGCAGCAAAAACATTACTGGTGATTATGGCATTTACTCAAAAATTGATTTTGTTTTTGGCCTATGTTAACTAACTATATGTAATCTTCTTCTATTGATTAGTTACTTGAGTTCAACCTCATTTTAATTGGAAAATTGTCCCTTAAAATTAATATTTAATGTATAATGAGTTCTAAAATATCTGGGCAAAATAGCAAAATAAAATTACTTGTACAAACTGTAAATTATGCTCTATTTGTTATTATCCAAAGAACAATAGTAAAATATTTTCTGTTGCATTAAATTCTTATTTCCATTTCCCACCAAAAATCAATGTACATTAAAAAGAAGATAAAACCATTTGTATTATATACATATATGCAAGTAGGCAAACACAAACTCGCAAGCACAAGCGCACACACACACACCCCATCTGAATGATAGAATACCTGTCAAGTTTCAGGGTTTCTACAGAACTGCTGTCAACATTCTGTCTTGCTGAAGTTTTATTTTATTCCCCTAAAACTTTTATCAGTAAATAATGTGCAGTCATCCAGCAATTTGATTAAGATGGTGCATTCAGAATAAAGTCAGTACCAGTTCTTTATGGTTAGTCATTCTAGAAACTGATCCATTAAATTGACTAGGATTTGTGATGCAGTTTATAGTAAGCGTCAGATGTTCACTTCTTCCCTCAAAATCTCACACAACTAGAGATTTTTATAAATTCTATGTTTTTTTCCCTCAGTCACTTATATTTTCTGATTTTAATCTTTCAATTTGTAGAAATGCGCACACACACACACATATAATTTCTTAAATTTATTTATCTGGAATTTTTTTTTAAAAACTCCCAAATTCTTTATGATTAGTTTTAAAATATATATTCAGATAGAGTTGTTTTGAAAACTATGATGCTTATCAAATATATCATTGCAGGAATATGTTTAAGCTGTTTTCACTGGAAATGACATTAGGGACACGTTATAGATAAATAAAGGTTAAAATTCGCACCTTCAGAGTCTTATTAATTAAAAGATGACACACTTTCATTTGACTATCTTAAATTCTGGTTTATCTAATTGTTTTTTAAATAAAATGTCTGATCTTATCCAAAGCTACATTTTAATAGATGTTTTCCTCTTAAGCTGAAAACAGCTGTTCTCCAGACTATTTCCAGTGTAAAACTACCAAACATTGCATTTCCAAGCTGTGGGTTTGTGATGAGGATCCAGACTGTGCGGATGCATCAGATGAAGCCAACTGTGGTGAGTGTTTTTTAAATATGGATCTTACCTATATTTGAGTTATCATCTGAGATGACCAGAGTAAAATGGACTCAAACACCATTCTGATGATCTTAAGTCTTACATGAGAATGTTTTGTCTGTGCTCCCAGTGTACCAACAAGTTCAAATTAGCTATTTTTTAAGAGGCATAAAGGGGTAAGGTGGAAAAGTAAGTATTGCTTAACATAGCTCATCTATTTTTGAAAGGATAGATCAAAAAGGTAAGATAAAACTATCAGCTTTTTATATTAATTACACATGGTATTAGCATTTGAGCATTAGAAACATTAGAAATAGCATTAGAAACAATGAAACACTATTTCATATTTTTCTAGACTTAATTTTTCTCCTTAAATACATATGATTTTCTGTTCATTCAGTGTTTATTGCTTGTTCTAAAACATGGCCCCAAACAGCAAAAAGATAATAAAATATCTGTTTTGTTTTCCTTGATGGTATTGATCACTTAAGCTAGCATTTGTTCCAGAAACAAAAATTTCATTTAAATTACATTATCTCATTTACAACAATTATTTATTATTTATATTGAAGAAATGGAGAACATGTTCAATTTGTTTGGTGCATTTAATTCTATCTTGAAAATGTCAACAGTGAGACACAAATGTAGTAGAGTTGTCACATTCATCTTAACATTAGATATTAATTGAGACTGTTTTCTAGGTGAATACTTCAAGCTTGATATTATTGAAGAAACAGAAAAACAATCTAGTAATTGATTAGAAATGACAAAGTTTGTTCGAATTAAAGATACAACTTGTAGGCTTCATAGACAAGTTTGTGTTAAATGCTTTTGCTAGATTCCACGCTGCCATTAATTAACCCATATGGGAGACAAATAAATAATGGAAAGCCTTTAGGTTCTCTGAAATCCCATTTATGTACAACACTCATGAGCTCCATGTATAATCACTGGTAATAACGTGATGTGTCTCTAAGCGATTTTCCTAATACTGTCTTCCAAGTAATTGTTTCTTCACAACATGCAACTAATATAACTTAGCACAGTATCATAAAACCACCATTTACCACGTTGTGGGATTGATCTTCATAATCAATTCACATGGCCCAAAACTACATTCATCACTTACTTGTCTATAACAATTCTTAAGAAGTTTTGCAGACTCATTACACGTTTATAATATGGGCCAGTTTTTCTGTTGTCATTTGTATTTTTATTTACCAAATTAAAGGGGAATAATGGCTATATTATTTAGCGGAATGATTTCTTGGCTGAAATGTTAGTTCTATATTTTGTTTTCCACGCGCCTTACTTTGATTTAGTATAAATGTTTTTGGGAATGTGTACTATCCAAGCTGATAATCATCATGATGACAATATTCTAATATTTTCTGGAATTTATCATATGGCCCAGGAAATGTATAAATATTTTGCAGTTATTATCTCATTTAATCTTTTTGTTATCCTTATTTTATAAATGAGGAGAATGAAGCTGATAATTTATGAGACTGTTCTAAAATATCATAGCCAACTAGAGGTGGAACTGGACTTTGAATCCAGGATTATTTTGTTTTGAAGTTCTGTAAACATAGCATCTACCCATTCTTTATATACAAAAAGAAAAATATTTACATGTGTTCTGTTACAAGCTTATATAAAATGCTCCCAGCCACATGTATTTCTATAGATTCAAGATCAGTATATACATACATACCATATGGAAAGCAGGCAAAAGTAGGAGGAAGGATTTACCTTAGACCCACTATAAAACGCTATTGTTGGCAGGTGCTAATTTAGTGTAAAGAAACTCATTCTAAATTGCATTTCATGTAGCATTTTTCAATCCTTATTTTTTGAAGGGACTAAGAGATGCCTCCTCCCCCTTTATTTTATCTTCAGAAAATAGAGAAATGCATGTAGTTGTGTTAATTGTTTTCACACCCTTGTGAGATAGTTCCCTTTTGATGATTCCATCGAGTGAAAAGAAACATAATACTCTTAACCATTAAAATTATCATGTCAAGGCCTTATTGTTTGAATTGAGTTGTGTGTTTCTTTGTGACTGTGTCTGAGTCTTGTCTACAATACGGAATGATTTTCTCTATTGTACATGCCCACTGTCCTCGGAACAGCAGGATGTTGCAGTAAACACTTTTGAGTTACTAGCCTAATCTCTGTTGTAAGACGTCAAGTTGCAAACCAGTTTTCATTTTAGTTGCTTTCTATACATTCGTAGTCCAGTGCTAAGTGTAGAGGGAAGTTCTTTTTTACTCTTAGAGTTTGCCAAGACTTAATGTTATTCTCAACATTCAATGTTTATATTTATCTATGGTTTTATATCTGCTTACCTTCTATCAATTCTAAAATTCTAGCATTGTAATTTTTGTACTTTGATACATCCTAAATGGAGCAATTTCTTTGTTAAGTAGTGCAAATAAAACCAACGGGGAGGAAAGAAAAAGAGAGGGAGGAGAAAAGAGGAACAGGGAGGGGGTGGGAGAAGAGAGGTGAGAAGGAGAAATAGAAAGGAGACTCTGGAAAGGCCTAAAAAAGTATAGGAGAGTAATTAATATAACACAAACAACATACACTTATAATACAGGGAATTAAAATACCCAGTGACGTGCAAGTTTTTCTAAATTATTCTGTTTTTATATTTACCCCACTATTATGTTTATTGAATTTAACTCACTGTAATTTTTGAGATTTTATGGGTACTTGCAAGTTTAACAACTAACATTCATTATATGTAAAACCATTATGTTAACCTAGAATTTAAGAAGACCTTGAAGTCACTTTGAATAGATGTAAATTAAATATACTCTAGGACTTCAGGTCTAATAATCTAGTTTTGGTAAGACTTTGAGTACGAATTTAAAAAATTAATTTAACTACATAATTTCCCATCTTATTACACCTAGTTTTAGAGAAGGCTAAATTTGAGTCTATAAAAGCTACATTTGGCACATTCAGATTTAAATTCATAAATACTTTAAAAACATATTCTAGCTCTATTTCTGTGCAAGTAAAAATTAAAATCTATGCTACCCTCATAGGTCAAGATAGTTGTGACTTTAGTTTCTTAGTTTTTAAGTTATATTAAAATTGCTAATTTTTGCTTGAAGATATTTACTCTTTTCTCTATAACCAAATCTTTTAAAATATTTTTATATCTCTTATTAGATTATACATATTGACTACTCTTGGAACACTGTTTACTCTTTACTGCGATGTTGGACAAATACCAGATGAATGCCTGACCCAAATAATAGAATTCTCTAACTGTAACGGTTTCAGGATTTTCATTCCAAATCTCAATTTTAAACTTTATTTTCTGCCTGCCATCCATATTTTAGAAACAAAATGCAGATTTAGAGATTTGACAGATAATTCACTAGATTCACAGATCTTCTTTGTAATCAGACTTAAAACTTTTCTACAATTTATCTCTTCTGAAATGATAACAGAATCTATATTGCTACAGTGCAAGGGAAAATTCCCCCATCACATCTGGGTTCTTCTGTGGGTGGATAGATGAACAAATTAGCATCAGAAACATTAAGTAGGACAAAACGTCAAAGTGTAGTAACATGCATATGGGTAATTTATTACATGATTGTAAATCCTAAAGTAAATTTGAGCAGGTCAGGGATCTTGTGTTTATGGGCCTGGGACATCAAGGAAAGAGAAAGGGGGACACATCACATGAGAAGGAGGGGATAACTTTTTCTTTATTCTAAGAGTCACAAGATGAATTTCTCAGATAAGGAGTACATCTGCATTGATTAAACCTATACCTGAATGATATCCCAAACTATATTCTTCTAAATCATAAAGGGGAGGAGCTTCTTTAATTAAGAAAAAAGGCACAACAGCTCTTCTCAGTCTCTATGGCCTTCATTTCTCTTTCCTTAAAAAAAAAAAAAAGATTCTAACTATATAAATAATGATAATAGATTTACAGAGACTCACAGACCTTTATTGACCTTTAGATGCCCATACAATGTGATAGTTTATTGGAAGAGGCTAGTCTAGGCATATTGAGAAAAGCCTTTCTAACCCTTTTGGGAAGACTGGTTCCACAATATCTTTCTGTTATGTTCTCTCTTCCCAGTTTATAGTGTAGGTTAACAATTCCCTAGATGTCTGTGAAACATTCTGTCTTTTCATCTATTTTTCTGCTTGGGCTCTGCTGGTCATCTCTGTACTCACAGCCAGCTCTCTAGAAACTACTGTTTGTTCAGCCTCATTGCTCCTTTCACACCTCTCTGTGGTCTCATTTCCTATTTTCTTCTTCTACACCCCTCCACCTTATCTAGAATTCTGTGTCATCAGAGTCTGGCTTCCAAGTTGGTTCAGCAGCATTCTCTGCTTTTGAGCAACCTTGGTTTACAACCTGCTGCTTGGCTAATTACATTTAATTAATTTGTGAGCTATAATCACACTGACTAGGGCTTGTGTGAGAAACTTGAGCTTCCTATGGTAGCTTTATACTTTCTGCAGCCAGTTTATCCCATGTGACACAATACATTTAACCCAATAAATAGATCCAATCAAAGCATGTTATTATTTTCACTAAAATCTTTGATAAGGAAATTTGAATAGTCTACTCATACCATTAAGATTATAAGAAATAATTTTAAATTATAATTTAAAATAATAATTTTAAAGTAAGTATATACTAACTCAGAAAATATTGCAAACCTACAGAATTTTACCAAAAGTTTTACAGTAAGCAAAGCCCACATAGCATATTTAATAGATTTTAATGTTTGGCTTAAATAAAAATATACAAAATTCCACAGTAACAACTAAGTCTCACTTCTATTCCTTCTTCTTCTTTTCCCTCCCCATCTAAAAGTGACTATGTCTCATTCACATGTGAAATCTTCTTACTTTTACTATATTAGTATGCACTCATTTAAATATACCTAATAATTTATGGTATTCTAATCATATATTAGTAGTATTGTATTTTCTATCTTAATTTAAAGCTTGACCTAGTATAATATTCCATTGAATTAATATAAGTAACATATTTCCCTACAAAGGTTATTTTTATATGTTACAATTACTGCATCTTCATTGGCAAATAAGTCACAAACTTTTCACAGACTCTGTACCATAGGTTCAGAAGTTCTGATTGTCACCTTGCATAAAATTTCATTCAAAGCAGATGGAACAACATCCTGAAGCAGGATTCTGTTACCCCCTATAGTCAATATCAGGCTAAATTCTATTTAGGATGGAAGACCTGGAATTACCCTGAAGAGGGAATTAGCTCTGATAGTGCTGACTATATCTATATTAAAATAATTCATGATATTTGAATTGAGTTATTTATAGAAATTTTATTAACTTTCAGTTAGAACAGCATGTACCAAAACGTTAGTGTTCTGATTTCAAGATAGTCCAGGGAAAAGCTATGTGTTCATATGCCTTTGTTAGGTAGGCCAGAGTAGTGTTTTTTTCTAGGACTATTTTCCACCCTTGAAGCAATACCATTCTGAATACACTACCCACTGACCTGTGCGTTGTAAGATTGTTCTTCTTGACTGGTGGGAACAGGTAGTATCCTACGAAGGTTCTGTGTGAGCCATAGGTACTGTTTCCTCTAATCCTTTCCAGATGACTGTTTTGTTGGCATCTGGTAAAACTCCTTTTTGGTGCACACAAATTCATCTGCTGTTGAATATTCAAGGAAGACATTCTATAGATCTCTGGCATTCACATTCTGTACAGCATTCTCTTCTTCATTACCATCCTGAGAACTGTGATGGTCATCTTGGATCAATATGAATTCAGCCTTTTAACTCATAGAGTCCATGGATTTTTGCCTAACTTTCTTTTCTCATGTTGTAACGTGGAAACTCTCAAACAATAGACCAGGGCTACTCAGAACAGTAGTGCTAGGGCTCACTTCATTTATTTCTTGTCTCCCAGAGATCACTGTCATTTGTTGCCTGATGTTTAATGTCTCAATAACCATATTTTATATATTTTGTTGTTGTTCAGATAATGGAGTAAATATGGTAACTGTTACTCCTACCAAAATTATCTTTGTTTTCATAGTAATTCCATCTTCTTTGATAAACCTTCTGTGCTTTGCTTGTTTTGCCTCTCCCTAACATTTCTACCCTAATGTCCTAGCCATTGAGTCAATCTTTCCGTTAACTTGATTTTCTATCACCAGGTCTTAATCACCTTGTTAAGGTTGAGTTTAGGTTTGAATAGATCTATAGAAAATGTACCATCAGCAATAATTTTGGAATGGCACAGGCACTGAATATAGTACTAAACAGGTCAGAATCCTTAATACATCGTGGCTTTATTCTAATAGAATCTTAATATGAGAGAGTATACAATTTATTTATCATATGTAAGTGCTTAGAGAACAGGTATTTTAAGTTTTTGTGTTACAATTTTCACTGGAGTCACACACAAATAGGTAGACACTTTTCAAAGGGTATTTTGGAAATATTTGAAAGGGAAAAGGCAAATCCATTCACTATTGGTTCTTTAGGGTGATCGCTTTATAAGAATATATCACTCATGGCTCTGTTTTCAGACTAAAGCTTCTCAAAGGGATTTCATAAAAGCTTCTCAAAGGGGTTATATCATTCAGGTCCATGGACACTTTCTCTTTCTTTCACAGTATTCTTGAGAATATCTTTTTGTCCCAAATTTAGTACCCAGAAATGTCTCCCTGAGTAGCAGTGATGCAAAATAACACCTACATTTTATATTTATTTGGTCTTCAGGGAAGGTCAGGTTGGGATGGGTTATTTCATAACCTGGAAATTTACTTATGTGAGAAAGATAACTGGAGTGGTTGTTCTAGTATCAACACCAGAGGAATTGTGTTGCATAAGATCCTATGGGATATTCAGGGCCAATGAATCATTTTCTATGGTGAGAGGTCACCAGTCAGAGTTGAATCTATAATACTATAACTGAACCTGAGGTCCATATATGTAATTTGCCCTCTCAGTGTAGCTGCTGCCTCAACTTCTTAAAGACTAGAGAAGAGTGTGGGAAAAGACAGGAAAATTATGAAAGTTTGGGGCCTAGCACCTGGTGGAAATGCGCATAGGCGTGATCTCCACTTCTGTTTGAGATTCTGGCAGGGGTCAAAAAAGAAGGCAGAGAAGCTATGGGAAGTGATAAATGGAAGCATCACCCTTCTATTCTTTGGTTAGAATGCATCCCTTTTCCAGGTAAACATTGCCTTACCCAAGCACATTCTTAGATTTGCCACTGTTATAAGCAGTGGAATTTCTGAAAAGTTGTTGATATATTGGGTTATATAAACTGACTAAGTATTATTTTCTATTTTACATTGATTATATAAATTCCTGGATCAGGAATTTAGCTATGGAAATCAAAAAGGAAGTTGAAACTAAACCAGTGTGATTTAATTGTTTTTAGAAATAAAAGCAAAGGATTCCAAGTCTTGAATATAGAATTGATGTGTTTCCACTGTGAATAATGAAAAATGATGGTCATTGGGGAGTACTTCAGGCGAAATATGAGCTGTACTTTTAAGGAATTAAAAAAAAATCACTAGAATTTTTATTAATAAACAGATGACAGCTTTGCAAACTTTCTGAAAAGGATCAACTTAATTATGTGCCAAGATCTCCTGCTGAGGTAGAGATGATATTTTGCTTAACATGGAACAAACAGTTCTGCGAATGACACCATAACTAGTATGGTCCCTGGTATATGAATGTATGCCAAGTGAATACAAATTGTTTTAAGAAATGTCTTTTTCCTTCTAAAATATTTCTTAATAGTATATGTAATTTTATTTCAAAACAGTAAGTACCTTCTTTTTAGATGCTTTTAGAGTAAAATTTAATGTTATTTACTCTCTAGGTCTGTGTCAGTCAAGGAGAGGTAAAATTATTTAACCAATGCTTTCCTAGGTGATACTGCATTTTACCAGGAAACAAGAGAGGTTCATGGGGACAGATTACCTATTGGAAACTTCATTTCAGATCTGTCACTAAAGGAATTTTCCTCTTAAGTAAACATTCTTATATATGGGTATTCTTAAATATTAGTTTTCCGATGTTAAAAGAGCTTGAGCATATTAAGAAATTCAGGACTGAAGATCCAGAATTAAGATGACTTTACCTTTTTCTTAGGCCTACAAGTATAATCCTGTGGATGTCAACTCATTATTTTTGGTCCAATATGATAGAAAATTGTATAGGTACAGTTATATTATTTTTAACTTTCTTAAAAGTTAAAATGATGCAACCAATCTACCATTGCTATACTGTCTACCAATGATGCTTTTTTTTTTTTTTTTGGTTTCTCTTAGAACCTCTTTTTGTTACAATAGTTCTCAGTTTTAGGCTACATTTTTAAAAGTCAAACTTTTATTGTTCTTTTATATGTTTGAATTCTATTAAGATGGATAATAACATACTATAAGGGGCCTCCCCAGTGGCGCAGCATTTGAGCGCTGGGCTGTGGAGCTGTCGGCCGCGAGCGATGCAGGTTCGACGCCCAGCCGGGGAGAATCCCACATGGTGCGGCAGACCTCTCCTGCCTCGGCCGCTGCTCCCCTCAGCAGTGTATTTCTGCTCTGCCTGTTCTGCTCCCCACTCTGTCTCTGGTGAACCCTCTCGCTGCCCCATGCCTCTGGCCTATACCCCAGCTTGTATACATAAATAAATAAAATCTTAAAAAAAAATAACATACTATAAAAATTTAAATATTTTTCCATTTTTCTATAACACAACATGTATTACATCATAAGTATATTTCCAAAATCCTTTTGAGAATCCTCTCATTTATAAATTTACAGACCCTAAAATTTTCATAACACTCACTGAAAAATTTTCAGAACACTCACTGAGTTAATATATAGATACCACACTAGTCGTCTCTGGTGAATCCTCTCACCACCCCACACCTGTGGCCTATACCCCATTTCTTGTATGCATACATAAATAGATCTTTAGAAAATAAAATAATAAATTTGACAGAGTATCTGAGATGTGTCTATCACTTATAAACTTCAGAGAAACCTTTAAATTAGGATGTACTGATATTATTATTATGGTTGTAATTATTACTATGTCTGTGTAATAGATGAGGAAAGAGTCAGAAAGATAAAGTTAATGCCCAAGCAGATATATTGGTAAGAATGCATTTGAACTAAGTCTAACATGTCCTAGGGAAAATCAGGTCTCCACATCATCAGTCCAATTCTAAGTGTCAGAGACCCTCTACTAACCACAATTTGCCACTAACCAGCATTCAGATATAAGGAAGTCATGTAAGGTCTCTGGGGACATTTTTTGTTTTTTTTTAAGATTTTTTATTTATTTTATGCATACAAGCTGGGGTGTAGGCCAGAGGCATGGTGTGATGAGAGGATTCACCAGAGACAAAGTGGGGAGCAGAACAGGCAGATGATGGAAATACACTGCTGAGGGGAGCAGGGGGCGAGGCAGGAGAGGTCTGCTGCGTCATGTGGGAATCTCCATGGCGGGGTGTCAAACTCGAGTTTCTGCTGCCAACGGCTCCACAGCGCTGTGCTTTAACCTGCTGCGCCACCAGGGAGGCCCTGGGGGTGTTTTCACATTAAATTTAGAGACGTGGATAAGATTATTTATACATATGATTGTTTTTTCTCCCAGATAGGAATTTCATCATCTGCAAATAGCAGTAATCTGAACATAATCCACAAAATAATACCAGTGGAGAATTTTTTTTCAAAATTTGTCATTTGAATTTTCTTAATGATCATTTTTCACCCTAGTTGATCTCAATACCTACAAGGAAAGAAATTATATAATACAAAGGATGCATACATAATTCAGAAAGGATTCAGTTTATTAAGTGGAACTTTTTTTGAATTTAGACATTCCTATTAAAATAATGGATGCATTGGATGTGGAAATCTTACAAAAATTTATTTTTTTATCACATAAAAAAAGTTTTAATCAAGTTTGCTTCAAAAGTTTGCTTAATTTCTTTGGTGTAACAAAAATTGGCACAATATTGAAGAATTAGAGAGTGTGTTCACTGCATTAGAAAAGAACCTCTCCATTTTTCTAAGTGTCTTTTTGACCCCTGACAGCTTTTACAGCACTATAAAGCAGATTTATCTAGTGATTGATAAATTGTCTGAACTCATAGACATACAGCTCAGTTTTCTTCATCAACTGCTGATCATTCCTCAGTTAGGGTAGAGTTTTTTATTCACTTTATCTAGGAAATTTTATTATTGTTTCTCTCTTCCTCTTTCTTCCTTCCTCACCATCGTGATCCTCCCTTCCTGCTCTCCATTTTTCTTCTTTCCTCGTAGCTTCCATTTTTATCTTTTTCCTTCCTATTCCCTAGCCCTACTTCCAGTAAGAGCTAACTCAGTAAATGTAGTGTGAATACCAGTATTTTGTCTCCTAATATCAAATATGATACATGAGTGAGTGAGCTTAGAAGCTCATGATGAAGCCCTATTATAAAATGTTAATTTAAATTTTTCATTAAAGAAAATATTAAGTAAATTCCAGTATAGGTGATACTGGAAAATAGCAGATTTTGAAGATATCTCATGCTTGAGTGAGTTCGCCAGGTACCTGTCCAGTGTGTTCCCCTGGCCTTCCCTTCTGCTTAGCTGTCCAGAGGTTTCAACCTGGTCCTATAACTATAGTTGAAAGCAGCTTCCCACTGTGAATATTAATTTGATGGTATATCCCATTTATAATAAGATTATATTTTAAAGTGTTCTTTTTTTTTCTAAGTTGCAATCACTATAATATAAGGGAAAATTTCTGTTTATTGTTTAGTGGCACATGTTAAGCTTGAAAGAATATTGGAGTGGGTGCAATTAATATAGGTTTAACTTATCCACTGAGATACTTTGCTTTCTTCATGTGTCTCATGATTGTATTAAAATGTATACTGTATTGTCACATTATCACTTTAAGTTCAGTTCAAGCATTAGTTTTTCTTATTGCTTTCATTGCCTCGCTCTCTCTCAGAGAATATGACTCTATAGCAGATGCAGTATGATTATAGAAGGCAAGCAAGCTTATTAAAAGGTGAATAAAGGCATCTAACAGGCAAGTGAACTTTTAAGGTCTTTAGAGATGTTTGGGAGTAAAGCCAATCTTGTACCATAAGCAGAAAATATGTTTAAAAAATCAATACCTTATTGACTAGACAGTCAATGAGGAAATGATAAGATAAAGGCTTATGTGATCATTTATTGATATGTAACACATAGTTGAACTTTAAGTAAAGGGCACATTCTATGTTGAGAGAGAACAAGAGTGAGAAAAAAAAAGCAAGAGAGAATTCTATATATTGTATCATTTATACATATTTGTATATAATTTCAAATTTCATTTTATTGATGTATAATTGACATACAATTGATTAGTTTCAAATATATACAACATGTTGATTTTATGTTTGTATATATTGGGATGAAAACCTCAGAAAGTCTGGCTAACATCCATCCTCACATATAGTTATAAAAATATGTTTGATAACTTTTTTATTGAAGTAAACTTGTTTTATAACACTGTGTATGATTTACAGACTTAGGTTCACAACTATCAAATATATGTTATCATACCTTGCCCACAATCAGAGTACCCATAATCCTTTATCTTTGGGCCCCGATCCCCCCTTTGCTCCCTACCATCAACTTCACTGTCAGGTAATCTTACTTCTGGTTCAGATTTCTAGGCTTTGTTTTGTCTTGTCGTTTGTTTTGTTATATTCCACATATGAGTGAAATCTGATATTTTTCTTTCTCCTCTGACATTTCAGTTAGTAAAATTTCCTTCAGTTCCATCCATGTTATTGCAAACAGCAAGATTTCATCTAGTTTTAAAAAGTAGTATTCCATCTTATATATGCACCACAACATCTTTATTTGCTCATCTGACATTAGGTACTTAGGTTGTTTCTATAAATTGCCTATTGTAAATAGTTCTGCAGTTAACATAGCGATGAATATAGATATTCAAATTAGTGTCTCTATAATATTTGGATAGCTACAGAGACATGAAATCCTAGATCATCTGGCATATTTATCAGATGCCTATAAGCAACAGATTCAGAACAACTAGACAAATATATAAAAATGTACAGTCAGAGATATTTTGCTACATACTTTTTATTATCTCAAATTGCTTTTAAAACAACAAATACATATTGCAACAATGAAGGTAATTTTGTTTTTCTCTAAACCAGTTAAGCAGAGGTATTTGGAATTGCTAGACTATGCCTAGCCAGAACAATCTGGTATCAAGGTTCAAGGATGATTCTGAAGAGGGCTGCTCTACCTATCACTCTTTATTTTAGAGCTTTGATTTCTTCTTCATCTGTAGTTCATAAATGCAAATTTATTTGTACAATATTACCATGCAATCTGTCAAGACTACAGACTGTTGAAGAATGATAAATGGAATAGCAGGGGTTTGGCAGACGACATACTGAGTGTTTTGGCAAAAGATGAGATAATAACTACTTTCCCCCCACTTCACTACCATAAAGTTAAAAGACAAATTTCTAAATAAGAAAAAAAAATCACAAATTATTGTCAAGTGCAATAGATGGCATTATAGGATGTAATATGACGCTTTCTGATACTGCATACTGAGAACTCAAAATTTTTCCACTGAAAATTGCATTGCATTGACATGCAATTTTTAAAATGTCATTATTGGAACTTCTAGAGAGCTAGCTTATTATAGATTCACCTCTTTATAAAGAAAATATGTCATTGGTAATTTGTTTTACTTTGTAAGCTTTTCTCTTCTCTACTTAGAAAAATAATGTAAAAGTTTGAAAAATAAAAAAAGCAAAAGCAAAACACAAGTAGCAGGATCCCATGGGAAGAGCCACAGATGGCATTGTTATTCTCAATTGCTGGTGCATTCACATATTCTTTCCACTTTCCCTAGAACAGGTTGTGCATGTAAGTGCTCATTGAGAAATATTACCATGATTGGTAAGAAGTAACATGAAATTAATTTTCAGTTACAGCAAACATTTTGCAATGCAAGACAACCTGTAGCTTTACAGATAATATTACTAGAGATTAGAAGAGTGTATTTCATGAAGAGAATATGCTTTAAAATGGTATTAGTACTGCCTCCCCTCTTCATGGAAACCTGGATTTACAAATTGTTTTTTAATGTATACTGATTCTGAGACTTCTTGTGAAAGGGGATCACATTTTCCAAATAATTATAAACCAGCGAAATATCCTAGGAATTACGTGAATCAGTACATATAGATAAATATTAATATTAGGAGACCATAGTATTTTTAAGGAATAAGAATAGTGTGGTTGTTTGTATTCATAAAAACTATTGTCTCTATATGTTGACATATGGAAATCTAGAAAAAATCATGCCATTTCCCAGCTCCCCTTATACCTAGGTGTCATCATGTGACATTGAAAGAGAAGCAAAAGTGTTAACTTATATGGGACTTCCTGAAGACTACAGAGAATTTCCTCAAAGTAGATATTTCCTCCATGGATGGATAGATAGATAGATAGATAGATAGACTGTGTGTGTGTTTGTGTGTGTGTGTGTGTGTGTGTGTATGTAGTAAAAAGGGTGTATTGTATTCACAACTCTCTACATAGTGATACAAGTTAGATTCTGAGTAATCATAAGTAGGGAGATAGATAGGAAGGCAGGAAAGGAGAGGGAAAGGGAGAGAAATTTAGATTATATATGTAATGTATTTACATATAAAATATATGCACTTAGATCTATAAAATATATATAAGGAATATATATTATATGGATAAGGGATATAGATATAGGTATATAGATAATCTTTCTGCCCTTTCTCCTCTGGACTTGCAATGTGATGGATCTCGTGCTAATAGTCTTCTGCCCATCAGGTGACTAAGAATATATTTAGGATGGTGGCACAAAATGACAAATATCTGAGTTTCTGATGCCATCAGTTGACCCCATGCAATCCCCCTGCATTGCCCTTGCCCTCATCTATTTATTTAATGACTGTCTTACACAAAATTCCTAGGTTTTGTTGTTTTATTGATACCATTGTAAACATTTTCTTTTTTGTATCCTTTTTGTTTATGGTTAATACACTCACACATTCACACATCCACAAATACATATATCTTATATTCTTAGCCTTCCCATATTCATTTATTGCTCACGGTACTTTGTAGATTCCTTTGTATTCCTTTTGGTATAAATAGAAACTTAAAACTTTTCTTCCACATCAGTCTCCTAGTCCTCATCCCTAGTTTTTGCTCCTAAATGCTTTATTGTTACCAGAAAGTTTTATCTTTTTCAGAAATAGCATAGGCATATTCAAGAGCCAATATTGTTGCAGTATAAACAACAAACAGTTCTACTTATGGTTGGTCCCTCAAATTTATGCTGGTATCTGCAATTTACATGAATGCATGTTAAACAAAGAAACATGTCTCTAATGCTATATTTACTTTTTCTATAATACCAAAAAAGAAATGATGCATTGTTCCAATGTATTTTAACAATATGAATTCATTGAAAAATCTACATATTGTGAGAAATTTACTTAAATATTGTAAGGTGGAATTATATATGTTCTATTCTACGCTTAGTTTTTGGGGGAAGTCAGTGATTTTCAATCGTGACTGCTCATTGGCAACACCAGGCTAGTTTTAAAAATACTGATATCTGACTCTACCCTAGAGACTTTAATTTTATTGATGTGGAATATGGATTTGACAGAAGAATTTTTTAAAGCTCCCCAGATGATTTTAAGTAGCCAAATCGAGAACTGCTATTTTTGATCTTGCTCAGATTTCTCTCTCTCTCTCTCTCTCTCTCTCTCTCTCTCTCTCTCTCTCTCTCTCTCTCTCTTGTGTGTGTGTGTGTGTGTGTGTGTGTGTGTGTGTGTGTGTGTGTGTGTGTGTGTTTGCATACAGTGCAGGCATGGGGGAGTGTATGTCTCCTCAAGGGAGATTTTTAAATGCAGAGCTAGTTTACATAATTTATATTTGTTTTAAAACAATATTTAAATATTTAAGCAACACCTGGCAAAGAATGAATAAAACTAATACTATACAGTAGGTTTAGTGAAATTTAAATAATGACCATTGAAAACAGGAGTTTTGTATTAAACTATTTAAATGGTGATTTCATTTTGGCAATTAAAATGCATTTCTCTGAATCTATTGCTCTATTGGGATATCATTTAAATTCTAATTATCCTCACACATTTCTGGGCTGACTGAAGTATACAGAAGGCCACATTAGAAATTTGGCCAATTCTAAGCCAATTTTTAATCTAAAATTATCTGTAGCACAGGCCAAAGGATGTGTTGTAATATACAGCATTCAACATAGTGACACAGGTTAGATTCTGATTAATCATAATCAGGCAGGTAGATAGGAAGGCAGGAAAGGAAGGAGGGGGAAAGGAAGAAAAATGCAGATTATATAGGTATTTATGTATGAATACAGGTACTCATGTATATAATATATAAGGAATATATATGATGTGGATGTATATGAGAATATATATATATATATATATTAGCAGAAATGCATTTGATAATGCATTTAATAATGACTTTTGTAGTAATATGTTTCTGTAGCTTGATTTGGATATAAATTCCTTCTTTGCTTTTGTAAGATTAGAGAATTACTGTAACTCTTTGAAACATTTTTGTGACTTATTTGAATGCATATAATAATGACTTTTAGTGATTTTTGAAGGTTGAGTATAATCATATTTGTAAAACTGTTTAGCCAAGAAGTTGACGGGACCCTCAATAGATAATCATTATTAAATTTTCATAATTATACTAAAATCACTTTTGTTTCATAACCTTTTGACTCCTACAATCTATTTAATAAGATGCTTTTTAAAGTAGAGCAGCAACCAACATCAAAGCGTTTACCTCCTCCTTTAGTTAATTTATCTTATTAGTCTAAGTCTTGAAACACTTTACTATTAATGAAGATTTGAGAAATATGGGAGAGAAAAAAATGTGACCTAAATTGTTTATTGACAATTATAATTTTCTGTTGTTATGGCATTTATGCTATATTTATGTTGTGAACACTTGCTACTCATTGTGTTTCATAGACCTAGGGCAATATTATCACCTGAGCGCCTAATAGAAATCCAGATCTACTCTATCACAATCTTCATTTTAGCAAAATTCTCAATTTACTTATATTTATATACATTAAAGTTTTAAAAAGTACTGCTTGAGACTACATAGCATGATAAATTACTCTTATGGTAATTTAAAAATACGTGATCTAAGTTTAAAATAAATTCTTATTACATGCATTCTGATTCTGGCTCCTATGCTCCAAATCCAAGTTAGATTTGTTATAAATAGCACTAAGTCAGTGGTAAGAGTACACTAGTTTTGTAATTGACTGTGCCATTTAATAGTAGTTGAAATTTATTCTAAGTTCCTAAGCTTGTAAGAATTTTGATTTATCATTTATAAAGTGAAAAGCTTGTTAATACCTCTCCTGGTACTCAGTGGTATTGTGAGATGACACTTTATTAATTTTCAAGATCTATCCACCTTAGGTGGTCTTATAATCAATAAGATTAGAGCAGCTGACCATAGGCAGATTATGAGTAAGAACTTCTTAGGGAAGAAGACAAGATGACAACCTTAAACTTTTATTAATGACCATTTCTTTTGTTGTTTTATTGCAGGAACAGAAGGTGGCTAAGGGAGGGTGTGTCCTATAGAGAAGATAATATTGGATAATTTTGATCTTTTTTTTTTTTTTGATTGAATTGTGTTGACTTTGCCTCGGTACTCCACAAATAATTACTTTCTAATTAGTCTGCAACGAAAATATGAATAATCACATAAAATAAGGCAGAAAGATGAATTTTATTCAGCACATGCTTTCAATTTATCCTAGGATACTTCTTAGTCAGTAACTGAATTAAGTTCTGAAGAAATACCATGTACCTTGGACTTGGCAATCAGGTGTCATGAGGGATGTCTTCATGGAAATCAATGATGCAAACCCTGTTCTTTCCACTGCAGATAAAAAAACTTGTGGACCTCATGAATTCCAGTGTAAAAACAACAACTGTATCCCAGATCACTGGAGGTGTGATAGCCAAAATGACTGCAGTGATAATTCAGATGAAGAAAACTGTAGTAAGTAATTCTTGCCTGAAAACATTGCAAGCTTGACGGCCTCTTCAATAAGCTAGATGGAAATTTTTAGTTCAGTTAATATATGAATTTGAACCTATCTGTCCTGCAGCTCATATTTTTATACATATATTCACATTTGGACCAGATATTCAGATTAAATTGACCTGCATCTCAAACGGTAGAATTATTGAAATGCTTATCCTGGGAGCTATTTTCTTAGTTTTCAGAATTGGTATGAAAGTATCATGAGGTTTAATGCAACACATTAGCATGCAATGAAGAAAGCCCTTGATGCAAGTTCATACAAAGAGCTGAATGATGTGGAGACAGTATAAGACATATCATTCTTTAATGGATCATATTCATTTTATTTCAGTCTCAAATTCTTTTATACTACAAATTCACCCAAGAGCATCTTTTGGTGAAATATCATTTATTCTCTCTGGATTGGTGAACATCATGTGTATTCAGGATGCTTTTCTCTGAGAACAGAATAATACTATTATCACAATCTGCCTTCTGAATTTTTATGTAATAATTTTAAAAATATCCAATAATTTTATTGTCTAAAAAGTAATGGTAGTTTATAAAATGTTGACAGTGTCTTCATATTCTAGAATCAAAGTCTATCAATGCTGATAACTATAACTGTATTAATGGTATATTAGTGGTACTTTTTACACTGATGTTTAGACAAGTAATGTAACCATGTTTAAAATAAAAGAAGCAAACACCATGTTTTAAATATTTATATGCTGCTACTTCAAAAAGGACTTATTGATAATAACAATAATGTCTGTTCCTATATTTCTTTACATTGGGCTTAGAACATTCATTTCTCACGAGGCTTTTATATATGAAAGCAAGTAATTAGTAGAGTCATAGACTTAATATACCACATGGAATTTAGTTTGCAAATATCAACTTGTTTGAATGACTTTCAAAACTTTATCTGACTAGTGTTTGAGACTTAGGTATAGTGAGTGTGAAAACTCCGGATCATTAGGATTATGGAACATTTTGAACTTAGGAACCTTTGTTATTCCCTTTCCACATAGATATCTCTCAACTGACCATAGTCTTTAGAAAGGCAAAGAGGTTGCATAGAGTCATTAGAGTTTTCATTTCCTTTAATTAGTAAATTTTAAAAACTTTATTTAGCTGGCTGGTTCTCAGTTTCTGTCTGGTGTTTAAAATTAAAATCTGATGGTGTGAAAGTGGTAGGAATAAAAGAGTAAATACAAAAAAGAAGCATAAATAGGGGCCTTCCTGGTGGCATAAAGGATTACATGTCAGCGCTATGAAGCTATCAGCAGCCAATAGGGCATGAGTTGAATCCCCAGCCAGGAGCTAAATCACATGGTGCACAGACCTCTCTTGTCTCGCCCGCTGCTCCCCTCAGCAGTGTATTTCAGTAGATCTGCCTGTTCTGCTCCCCACTCTCCCACTCTGTCTCTGGTGAATCCTCACACAACCCCCCTCACCACACACACACCTCTGACCTACACCCCACCCTAGTTCTTGTATTCACAAATAAATAACTCTTTTTTAAAAAAGAAACATACACACACACATACACATACGTGTGTGTATATGTATGTATGTATGTATTCTTTTTATTTGTATTACACACCCTACAAATAACTGCTTAGCTTAGTGCTTAGTTTGGGATACATTTAGTGGCAATTATCTGTAAGATCTATAAGAGGAAATGCCATATAACTAAATTACATTGAGAACCAGAGAAAGTAAATTAGAAGGCAACACTGGCAAATTCCATCTTGGAGTACTCCCTTTTCAAGTAGTAACTGCAATTGTGTGAGACATTAGATTACTGCTGTAATAAGCAAAGGAGGAGAAGAATGAAGGATTGTGATAGTCTGCTTCTGATTCTGCTGGGATTTCCTATTCCTAAGTGGTTGAGAATCATTTTGCTGACATCTCCTAAAAGTCTGCCTTCGATACAAGAAAGCAAGGCAAAGGAACACTGACTCTCACTTGTCACTGTGAAAACTTAGTGATAAATCATTGTAGCCACAGTGCCCTTAACAAAAAAGCAAGGAAAGTAGCTGCACTATCAAGCATTGCAGTATAAAATACCCAATTATGTGCGGTTCTCTTTTAGTTCCTATTCAGCCAGAGCTTTGATCTAAGACAAGCAGTATTGATGAATTTGCAGAGAAAAGATGACAGTGAACAAGAATGAAACTTATTATAGTTGTGAAATGGAAGAATAGAAGGCACATGCAGGACAACATCAGAGTTTGGTAACATGTTAAACATGCAAAATTATGTAAGAGGAAGAAAGATCAAGGTATCTCAGATAATTGAGTGGTCAAAGATACCATCTTGAATAGGTCAGAAGATATAAGAAGGCTTAAAAATTGTGAATGTCTGCAGTTTTTCCTGGGCAGCAGCTGAGTCAATGAAGGATGAAAATAATGCAGTATATCTATAGAAAACACCAAGAGATAAGTCTTACAGATTTCAGCATTAGAGATAATACTTTTGCTATATTAAAATGTTGTCTAGACATTTGCAATGCTTCATTAAGCTTATTATATATTTGTTACTGTGATTATATAGAATATCATATATACATATATGTGTTTGTGTGTGTAATTAAAAATATACTGGTGACAAGAATATATCCACAAAGGCAATGGTACATATTTGCCATACTCTGTGAACATCAATAGTCAAAATGTATGTACTTTGATTCACATTTGGTAGTTACTGTTATTTATTATTAAGTAGTAAATTATAAGTGATAGAAAATTAACCTTATAGATAGAAAGCAACGGCAAAAATATTTTTTACGTGACCAAATTTCATCACCCAACACTAACTTGCTTAACATTGCCTGATACTGTCTTCATCACATTCATCTAATCCCATTTAAATATTTGGAAATAGTGGAGGGTGTACAGTTATATCTCAGATCTAGCACAGTGCCTGACATATATTTATAATATGAGCAGTATTATAAAAATGCTTTTGGACTACTTTGTTTACAACCTTGATTTAATGAACTTACTTTCTAAATTGTAGTAAAAATACTTCAGGAATAGGTATGAAAGATCTGAATTGTAGTATAGCAATTAACTGACAGCTATGTTTAAGTTTAATATTTTTTTATTTTTAAGAGATAATTAGTTTGTTGTTATTTCATCATCATATGCTGAACATTTCCCTTGTTAAGTATTCACTAGGGGCATATTCCTTCAGCAATGAATTCTGCTCTTAAAAACAAGAAAATCACATTATTATTTGAATTGTTTTGTGATCTGAATCTAATATTTGGAAAAATTTGAGAAATTTAACCTATATTATTTTTATCCAGCTACTGGTAAAATATACATGGCACATATGCCTTCTAAGTCATTTTCATGAAAAATAAATTACTTGATATCTTTGCACTATTAAGAAGTAACAGTCCAATAGATTTAAGAGTATTAAATCCTTTGATCAACTAGATTGAAGTTCACATAAAAAAACATTATATTTGCCTTGATTTCATTTCTAGTACTTTCACAGTGAATTTATATCAGACAATTATTTATATGGTACGTCAGTTATAGTAATTGTGTTCTAAAAATTCTCCTCAGATTGCTTACACCCACATTCATGTAACTTTTGAACTTATAACCAAGTTTTGTGGTAATAAACTCAGCAAAGAAATTGGAGCCTGGGAATCTCTGTTCTACTGCTAACTCTACGGCTTTGAAAAATTGATTTTATTTTCTAGACTTAGTTTTGTGTTTGTTTGTTTGTTTTTTGTTTTTTTGCTTTCGTGCAAACTGGCTTCCAAAACAACTATTTTCAATTCTGAAACTGTTATTGCCTCTGTTAGTGTCAAAGTAGCGGTCAGTCTACTTAATGTCCCTATCCTTCTTTCTTCTCATAGAGTCCAGATCAGCTTTCCAAAAGATGGAAAACCTATAGAAATATATTGGTAGCCAGGCCGGCATGTTTATATGAGATTTATGGTAAAAATGGTTAATTGTCGATGTATGGGGTTCCCGGTCTATTCTAAGGCTGGAGACATAGGCAATGTAAGAGAATTTTTTTTTTTTAAAGATTTATTTTTTATTTATACATACAAGCTGGGGTACAGGCCTGAGGCATGGGGTGGCGAGAGGGTTCACCAGAGCTAGAGCAGGGAGCAGAACAGGCAGATCAGAAATACACTGCTGAGGGGAGCAGCGGGCAAGGCAGGAGAGGTCTGCCGCGCCATGTGGGATTCTCCCTGGCCGGGTGTCGAACTCGCGTCGCCGCTGCCGACAGCTCCACAGCGCAGCGCTTAACCGCTGCGCCACCGGGGAGGCCCCAATGTAAGAGAATTTGTGTGGAAAACATTTCAGAAATACTGGATAAAAATAGGACATTCATATTTTCTTTCCAGATGGGTAGACTTCAGAAATAGTCATTTTTGTTTTGTTTTTTGAAATTTTGACAAGAAAACTGCTTATTGTCCTGCCAAGGTCTAACAATCGGTCTTTTACTTTATGCAGAAAAGATCTAAGTTAAGATAAAATAATAGAAATAAAATCCCTAGACCTTCCCTCAGTCTTTTTTTTTTTTTCCCGGAGACAACTAGTTGCATATAGATGAGTTAAAAACGGAAGTTTCCCTATTCCTTGATGACATGTGGGTATGTATAAATTATTCATGGTTCTTACTCAGAAGTAGATTTGCTGGCATTTTTAAGAACATGCTAGAAGTATGCAGAAATTACAATTCCACTGAAAAAAAAAAAGCTTGTTCTCAGCAAATCACTTAGTCCCTCTGCCCCCATATTGGAACAGAATAATTAGTGATCTAGCACAAGTGTTTTCTGAAACTGTTGGGAAACAACCTCAACCTACTGGCTATGTAACTTTTAATAACCTTGGCTATGTAACTTATAATAAGTCTGTATGAATAACATTCAACCCTCCTTGTAGCAAAGTGTATAAAAGCCTGCAAAATCATTGCTGCTTTCCACATGATGAACACACTATTTGTTAAATAAGATGAAGATAAGCTAGAATAGTAAAGATTAATCCTTTTCAGAAACCTCCAGATCCATAAAATTAAATGTTTCTACTGCTATTTAAACTTCCAATTACAGTGTGTTTTAGATGTACTCTATTTTTTAATGAAGATCTTTTTAGTTATTTTCAATTGTTAAATGAATTAAGCATATTTCACTCTTATTTTTCTCTAAAAATAAGACTGTCTATATGAGTAAGTAGAAGGTGGGTGACCAAGCTTCAGTATGGAGGGAAAATTAGCGAAACGGGGTTCATTTTATTATTATTGAATGAAATATACTTTGCAGGCCATGTGCCATGGACAAGTAACTTTACTTCTCAGGGCTTTAATGTTAGTATCTGTATTATGTGAGCAAAATTAATGTAAGACCCGTGTGAACTCTTACACTTGCTGTGTTATTTGAAATAAGTTCCTTATCCTCAATTTACTCATCTGGAAGTTGGTAGAATGACAGCCTCTGATGTGTTGATTCAAGTTCCTAGTATTAATTTTTATGTTGCCTCACAACAAAGAAATGTTTAGTAGCTAGTGGTTATTATTGTTATAATTTGTAATGTTAGTAATAGCATCAATGAAGTTTTTTTTTTTTTTAAGATTAAAACATATATGCAAACAGCACAAAAGCAGAGAAAAACTTACGGTCATCACAAAACAACATGGGCACATGAGGGCAGTTCTTCAGTTAATGAGTTTTTCCCATTCTGTGGGATGACATCTTATCTTAGTCATAGCCTGAAGTTCACATTATAAAATAAAGTCAGTCAGCAGAAGGGAATTCTGTGATACACAATACATTTTTTACAGTTCCTCCAGTGTTCTCAAAAGATGTTTCCCTATAGCTGTGAACATAGTGATTATGTGGCACAATATCCAAATGCAGGCTAAATTAATCATGTTCTTTATGCAGGAAATTAGACTTCATGTGCACGTTTCTTCCTTTTTTATTTCAGTTATCTCTTCTTCCTTTACCCAAATGAGGATATTATAATTTGTCAGACAACTACTAATTAACTTAATGAGTAGAGTAAATAAGATGGGACTGATATCATGCCAGATATCAGTTCTTTTTAAAGAACAAGAGCTAAACAAGAGATGATCTCTAGAAGTCATGTTGATGATTTGCAAGAACAGATCTCTACATTTACACTTCATTGTCCCGATTAAACATATTCTACTCAGGCATAAGTCAAGGAGCTTGTCATACTCTGACATTCTGTCCTATATGGACTATGGTGAGCCATAATTAAATCATGACTGGTAAATGACTAACATGACAATTAAGTGATATAGTTCATGAACAGGCTGTTGTATAAACAAGTAGGTAGTTTTTCAGAAAACACAGCCTGCTTCTGCCTCTTTAACCTTTAACCATCCTCACATCCATAATATCCCCCATATATTTTATTAGTTTCATGAACTTGAAGATTTAGAAGTCACTAGACTATAAAATTAAAGAACCGAAGGCTAGACTCACTCCTCAGTTAATAAACAGCCTCCTGGGTACAGAGTCACAAAATGTCTTAGTTAAAGTAAATACATTAAAATGACTTAGAATTCAAACAACTGAAAAAGACTATTGTTAGAATATAGTATGTAGATTTGTATGCTTTTATTTTACTTTGCTGCTATGTTTTTATTAAATAGTAGGCTGATTGCCTTTTTTCAATTTTTTTGTAATGCCACTTTCTACTCATGACTTTAAAAATGAATTTGAAAAATCATTATATACAATAGATGCTTCATGAAATGTTTTTCTTAAATAATATATTGGTTCTGCTTATTTAATCTTTTTCCTTAATGCTACCTCATGGTTTATATCATACAGATTTCAGAATGCAACTGCATGTAATAGAATAACCCTGTGCTTGTATCCCCAGAGCCACAGACCTGTACGTTGAAAGATTTTCTCTGTGCCAATGGGGATTGTGTTTCTTCAAGGTTTTGGTGCGATGGAGATTTTGACTGTCCAGATGGTTCTGATGAGGTAGGCATCTTTGCAAAATCAAACAAAATGGAAAGCAATTCTTTAGAGTCACATTTATAATTAATATTGGTTAATCCAATGAGTATGGCCAGGGCAGCTCTGAAATGCCCTTTGCTCCTGAAGAGCCGAGAAAAGTGGTATATGTGTACACTGTACTACATACACCAGGCAGAGGTAATAGTTCTTTTGCTACTACTGACAGTTAATTTTATATTCTGTTTTAGCTCAAGTGGTGAATGGCTAGGTTGGGAATAAGATGTTTGGAAACCCTATTCCCTATAGCTGATGCCCTTGCCATTTGTGAATTTGTTCATAAATTTTCTGCAATATTTATAGTCAGGACTAATATTTTTATGCATTTTAAGCAGTTTCTTCTCCCCAGTTGCTTTCTTCAATAGAGATCATCCTGTAGACTTCGATGTGGGTCATCAATTTTTATGAAACTACAGGTTTAGCTTTATTTAGATGATGAATCACAATCCATTTATAATAAGGACTATATTCACACAGCTTAAATGAAAAAGTCTAGAATTTCTGTGAATAGTTCTGTAAGCTTATATTGTGCCAGCATTCATAATCTTCTCCTTAATTCATTATTTATGCATCTGTATATTTTGTGTTTCAGCTATTAATTACCCCATAATGCTTTCAAAGTAGCACATCACATGGTTATTTTTTCTTTTCATCACTATAAATGAACCCTAGGACTCACTTTCTAGTGTCAGTTGCTTTTCATGATTTTCTCTATTAATGTTCTTCCGTGTTAATCTAAGAAACAAGGTGCTTGAACAATAAAGTCAAATAAAAGGTGAGGAGAGAACAGGTTGCTGGTCCTGTGTTGCTACCATGGCTGCTTATGAGATACAGCTCTGCTGCTCTGGTTGACACATAATATGTACTCACTCCACACGAAAGTCCTCCCACTGGCTATAGAATTGGCTAGAGAGAATTGACCCTGCTATTCTCAAGGTTTCTGTGTTTCAGGTTCAATTTCCTTAGGTATTCACTGATTTCTAGCCTCTTTGGGAGACAGGCAGGTCCTTATTATTTATAAAACCCACCCAAACTAGTTATTTCCCAGTTTTCAAGTATTCTTATCAGGACTGGACAACTCCTGTGTATTTACTCACTATCTTGGAAAGTCCTCCTAATCACATTCAAGACCCTAGATTTTGGAAATAAATCCATTTAACTTCTAATCTGACAGCTAACAAATCTAAACCTTGAGATTGCAAAGTTCTTCCAGAAGTTGAATGATACCACTTTTATTCTTGAGACTATTTACAAAACTATCAAAAGAAAATTTTAAAAAATCTACAGAAGAATTAAGTTTTTACATGGCCCAGCTACTACTTAGTATCCACTTTTTCAAAAAAAAAATATATATTAAATATTTCCAGTTAGGAAAACATTGCATATAAACTCTGCAAATATCTTGTTTTTGCTTCCTTTAAAAAATATTTTCACCAGCCCTATTAATATATGAAACATTAAGAGGATATATAACTTAAGTTTTATTATTTCATATTTCATGTTATTCACTAGAGGTCCAAGGTACATATTCAGAATCTAGAACTTCTTTTTCAAAATGTTATTCATGTGAAAGTAAGCAATCTTATTAACATCATTTTTTCTCATGACACAAATTTATGAACATAGTTCATCAGTGGTTAAATATATCTCCATTATTTAGACATTTTCATGAAAACGCCCCAAGGCGATCAAATTAACTGTCTTAAAAGTAGTCTTTCTCCATTGATATTTAGTAAAGCCTCTGTAATAAAGTGGCTGACATTATGGGCAATGATTTCTGTTTTCTTTCTGCAGTTTAAAATGACAGTTTGCATTGAAAAACAAAAACAAAAACAAAAAACAAAAAACAAAGATACCAGCAAACAAAGAGGAGAACTGAACAAATGTTTAAAAAACAGAGTTACATACAGGATTTTCCCTTTTTAAGAATAAAGGAGAGGACTGTAAGCAGAAGGTTTTGTATGAATGTGAACTGATAATAAAATTACTTTGTTAATATCCAGCCAAAACAATAAAAAAGAAACCAAGAACTTGGATCAACATAATTGTGTTTCAGGTCGGTGGCATACACAGAGAAGAAGTATTTAAAGTAACTTAATTTATTTGTCTTTTGAATCCAGTACAATATATTGTAAGGACCAAAAAAATAAAAATGTAAAGGAATCAAACTCTAGATTTCTTATAACAATACCGGTTATGCTAATTGGAAACTGAAAGAGATTGAGAGTAGTATAGTCTAAATGCTTAAGTTATATTAATGATTCAGTACTCAAAATTTATAAGTAAAATAAAGGAGATAAAAAAGTAGAAACAAAGAAAGTAGAAATGTTATAATATTAATTCAGAAGTATCCACATGAAATCTTAATTTATGTTTCTCTTTCCAAATGTATTTCATTCTTTGCTCTGCCTCTAAAAACATGTTAAAACTAATGACAACCCAGCAGTAAAAACCTTCCTGAGCATTCATATAGTATCCTCTAAATACCATTTCCCAATTAAAGTAAACAAAACTCCTTTGGGAAATGTCTAATCCTAGGTATGAGAAGGAAAATTGACAAAATGAGTCAATGACATCTTGTCATGTCAGAAACCAAGACTATTAAGACAGTGTCCAGACAGCACTGATTAGTAAGACAATTTAAGCAATAGAAAAAAAAGTTTTCTCAGTGAAATGAAACACAATAAATCTCTAAAAATACATGAGTTCATAGCAATACTTTAAAAAAGTAAAAACTCGATTGTCACTTGGGAGATTGCTAAGGTATCGATATTTCTTAGGGAGTCAATCAACAAAATTGATAATGTCTCACTTTCTATAAAGCAAATGACCCTGTTTCTTCAAGTAAAAAACTGGCATTTAGAAAACTCAGAGAATGGGAAATAGTTATACATTAAAAGAACTGCAAACAAATTCAATGTTTATAGCACATATGTGTGTGTGTGGGGTGTGTGTGTGTGTGTGTGTGTGTGTGTATCCTTGTTTTACCAATTGGTATTTTTATATAGTCAAGAAATGAGGAAATTTTGAATATAGATTAGGAATAAACTTAAACTAAGGAATTTTTGTTAGTTTTGTGATATTGTTAATTTTATGATGCTATTGTTATATTTTTAAAAATCCAGAACATCCATAAAAGATAGGAGGCTATGAAATATAAATAGTTAGTTGTTGATAATTGCTAAGCATGAATAGTGGACAAATGAGGTTCATTATTATAATCCCTCTTATTTTGTTATTGTTAAACTTTAAAGGCCTGAAATAATAATTAAATACCACACAAAAATAGATTCACATATATGCACACAAAATCCCCCCCTACACATAGACATATCAACTATTCTATCATTTATTATCGATCAGAATCTGTTGTTGATCCAAAAAGGATGTAGTAGTACTAACATAAGTATTTTTGTCAATACAGATGGTCCAATACCTTTGGTTGTGGAACTATTTTACTAAAATTAGCTTATTGTGAGTTAACCATTTATTTTTTCCTCAAATAAATGCTGAGCAGTTAGTATAATCCTGGCATTTTTCCTAGGAAAAATCCTAGTTTTTAGATACTAGGTTCACAGGCAAGCATGACTCCTATCTAGATAGACAGACATAAATACTATACCTGGAGTGCTTAATTGCACACTAATTTACTTTCTAGTCCTTGCTTTCTGCACTTGCTACTTCAGTGACTCATTCAGCATATTTTATTGAAAGCTTGCTATGCCCCAAGAACAGTACTGAGCATGGGAAGTATAGTGATAAGTAATAGATATGGTAGCCCTTTCTCTTGACAGTGTGTGGGTTACTTCTACAATGTCTTTTATACCATTCACCATTGCCTACTTAGCCTTCAGTAACTTTACATTTTAATTATCCTTACATAAGAAATACATTCTCTTAGATGGTTCCATATCTGAGAAAATTTCTTCCCTGGAGCCTTCCTAAAACCCATAGGAAACCATATGTCTAAAACTATATCCATTTGTTTTGGCAATATATGTATTTTATTACCATTGTTTCTTTAGGTGCTATTGTTTCCTATAAGCTTATCAAATGCAAAGATATTAGTTTCCCCTGTATTCTTATTTAAGAACCTCTCTGGCAATTGCTAAATTCTTCATACTTTGGAAAATGAGAGAATAAAGAAGGAAAGAAGAAAATCAATTTACTAGCAGATATTCTAATTTAACAGCCACCAATCTAAAGAAAATTACAGAAACTTAGAAAATTAACTTTCCTTAATGGGGATGAATTTGGAAAGAAATGGAGTGATAGATTAACATTCTTCACTCACTGCGAGTTTCACAAGATGTGAAAGAATTGTACCTTCTGTGGAAGGAACAGACAAATACATTTTGACAAGAGTAGAAATTGCTTAACTATAGAAAAACATCATGCCAGCAAGACATTTCATTGGGGCAACCCATTTCAACCATAGAGGTCATACCTGAAGAAGGCAAATTTCTACAGAATTACTTTGATTGATCTCATATAAATAATTAAAAAATTTCCAAAGTTAAATCTACTGTCTCAAGTAACTTCCAAATAAAATCTATATGTGAGCTAGCAGAAATGACAACTGTGACACTTCATGTCACAGTTCTTTAAAAACAAGTGACAGAAGGATGGAGGATGTTTATGAACAGTAACTAAACTGTAAATGGATGTATACAGAGGAAAAGTGATGGGGAGAAGGGAAAAAAATCCCTAGAGGAAGTTGAACTGATGCCAAGTAGATTTGCCTTAGGATTCTTGTTGATTTCACATTCCATCCTCCCATCCCAGTCCCTAAGGATGAGATGTATTTGCGTAGAAATGTTTTTTAACTCTTTTATTTCTCCGCAGTCTTCAATCTCACAACAATTATTAAAATTACAGTATATCACAACTATATTGAATAAAGGTCCATTTGGAAAATTTAATCAGTATTTTTTTGCTTCTATGTTTTATTATAGAGACAAATGGAAATTAAAAATATAATTTTGTTATATAGGCATGTGTTTAAATACGACCATTTGATTTTCATGTAGGTGACAGGAAAGGTTCTGCAATTCTAGTTTTCTTAGCATAAGCTTTCCAGTAGTTTTTTGGGTATGTAAACATTTGTCCAAAATTTTAATTACGTCCGCACTTTTTTTGGACAGAGATACTGTGAAACAAGTTGTTCCAAAGATCAGTTCCAGTGTTCCAATGGTCAGTGTATATCAGCAAAATGGAAATGTGATGGCCATGAAGACTGTAAATATGGAGAAGATGAGAAAAACTGTGAGCCAGGTAAAATCATTGAGGAGCTGTCTAATTTATCTGATATTTAACTTGATAGACTTTTTTAAGGGTTTATTTATTTATGCATACAAGAACTAGGGTGTAGGCCAGAGGTGTGGGGGGTGATGAGAGGATTCACAGAGACAGAGTGGGGAGCAGCACAGGCTGATTGACTGAAATACACTGCTGAAGGGAGCCGCCTGTGAGACATGAGAGATCTGCTGCGCCATGTGGGAAGCTCCCTGGCTGGGGATCGAACTCACACTGCAGTAGCTCTGGATAGCTTCATAGTGCTGCAACTTAAACCGCTGCGCCACCCGGGAGGCCCAAACTTGATAGAATTTTAATGTAAGCAAAATCTACATAAAACAGTAGCAAATGCACCATTTTACTGTTTCTTTGAAAAATATTAATATGTCTGTAGATAAATTAGTTGTCTTTATATGTTTTGCAAGTGTTTCAGCAGTTAAAATTGTTATAGTATGTGGGATCAAAGCATTATTCCCCCAAATTTGATATTCTGGTTTGTATATCTTTTTATACCATTTGGAATTGTTTTTGCAAGACAGCAAAATAAAATATATTGAAGTGTAAGTATGATAAAAGTTAGATTTTCTGTTGTGGAAGTTAAAGTCATAATACAGAATATGGTGATTTCAATGTAATATCAGCTGAGTAAGAGCATAAGTCTATTATTTCTGTTTATATCTTGGTCCAAAATCAAAGTAAAATTAGGAAGCAAAACCAGAGTATAGGGAAAAAACAACCAATTAATGCATCTCAGTTATTTAAATATAGTTCTAAAAATATGCTATTTAAGCTTAATTTTCATACTTTGATATTTTAATAACATTATCTCGTGGAAAAAAATACTGGGGAAAACTCACACTATAATATATGTATAGCCACGAAAGCACTACTTTAAGAGACTAGACTAGGTCAAAGTACCAGGTACAAAGCACAAACATCACCATACTCCGGCACCATGCCCATCAATCATACTACTAATTGATCACATCTTTCTTTCTTACTGAATCCAGATATGTTCTCAGACTCCTTATTAATACAGATCCCTAGGCAAACACAGCCAATTAAAAGGAATTAAAACTCAAGGAAAAAGCTTTTTAGCCTCCCTGGACTAAGCAATTTCGACCACAAAGTCATTATGTAAGTACATTTAGCTACCTAGTGGTCTAATAAAAGGCCAAGAACCCCAGAGATTTGAATGCAAGCCTAGTAATTCAAACCCATAGACAAAGACAGTGGTCACAATTCCTGGGTCAATAATTACATTAGGTAGTGGTAATAACTTGTTTATTGTTCTTGTTAATTTTTCCTATATCATAATGGAATATTTCAAATTCTATACACTCTTGATTATACATATATTGAGATTTAAACCCCAAAACAAATGAACAAAAAAAGGAACTTCTTAAAACTTATGCAAATATGACATTTGCGTCAACGCAGCCAAATAGATATCATAGGTTCTGTGAGAACAGACCAAGATTTTCACTTCAGCTTTTTATAATTAACATTCCCAAGAATCACTAAGTCCTATTACAGTTCTGAAAATAATTTTAGGCTTTTGTCTTTTAAAATAACTTAAGTTAAAATAATGAAAATTTCATCTGAGTGTTCAAAATCAAAGAGATGCAGGATATAGCATTTTTATTCCTTTATTAGTTAAAATCTTACTGAACAAGGTGTTACATCATCAAAGTATATTTAACACAATGCAGCTGTATTGTAAATCACATTTAAATGAATATTTAATAGCAGATGTTGAATATAGTTTGAATAATAAAAATATTCTCATTACAACCTATGAAAATTTTATATGCTTCTATGTGTTTTTATCTATCAAACTGGTTATTCTTTTTACTAAATTTAAATCTCAACTTTGTAATTATATTTAGCTTCTCCGACTTGCTCATCAAGTGAATATATATGTGCCACTGGAGGATGTATTTCAGCATCTTTGAAATGTAATGGAGAATACGATTGTGCTGATGGTTCAGATGAGGTAAAATCTATTATTTGATTAAAATCTCTGAATTACATGAATTAGATTTGGGAAAGCAAATGTAATGAACATAGAGTAAAGAGACAGCCTCTTGATTCTTAGCACTATCTAAAATGTTTGGACATTGGATACCAATATTTCAACAAATGCCCAAATCTGTATGCTGTTCATCTCCTAAACCCCTTGTCATATGTAGAGGTTATATTCTTTAAGTCAAAATGAAAGAAAGCCCACAGTGTAATAGATCCCCAGATTGTTTGATGCATCGTTCCTTTTCTGAGACTGTACTGTTACCATTAGTGAAACTGCAGTGGCCATTTGTATTTGGACAGATGGACTGTGTGACTGAATGTAAGGAAGATCAATTTCGATGCAGAAATAAAGCGTACTGTATTCCAGTGAGATGGCTGTGTGATGGAGTTCAGGACTGTGTGGATGGCAGCGATGAAGAGAGCTGCGACAGAGGTAAAGTATCTGTGTGCATGTGTATGTGTGATGCACGTGCACACAAGTACACACCTGTAAATGAGGGAATGACCAGGGCCGAATAGAAAATAGTGTGCTAGAGTCAGTCAGGATAGGATCATTAAATGATTCTATTTACTCTCTTTCATTTCATTATATAATAATCTTATATAATAGCCTTTTTTTAGATAAACAAAATCTAATTTATTTTTATACAGAACATAAATGCAATTCTCAGATTACAAAGCAAGCAAAATGCAAGTGTTTGTTGAGTACCTACCTTGAATGTCTTTGGACTAGATACTTTGGACTAGAAGTATTTGAATCAGCAATAAGGATATTGAGAAGAATGCAGGGAACATCATCACTAAAGCCATTCCACTGAAGCCATTTTCAGTGTACGTTTCAAATCCATATAGGCCGTATCCTGAAAGAATAGAAGCAACACATGGTACACAACAACATAGGAGTATATAGGTTGTTTGCCATATTTCCTTTCTGTCATGTCGCTTGAAAAAATTAGTTACCTATTTTGTCCATCAGGAAGACAACTTCCATTTTTGAAGTATATTATTTTCTTGCTCTGTGAAAATCATTTCCTGAGTGATAACTTTTTCGTTAAAAGTCACCACATTAAAAGCAGCAATTGTTACAACTTTAAAGTTAATGCAATGAAAGCAAAGCCATTTTGTGGTGAAGCTTAAAATGATCACCTACTTCACAGTTCTTGTTATTTTCATAATGTTGAATATGTTGTTCAAATACAGAATTTCTTTTAACCTGCTTGTCAGTCTCTCGATATACTTTACATTTCAGAGTATTTGGAACAGCAGCAGCAGAGATGATATTAGATATTGATATATGCTGTAAGGCTTTTCAATGTATACTCAGGGTTATAGAGTTTAAAATGTGTAAAATATAATATCGAGTTGTTCCAGGAAAAATAATTTCTACTTATTTTTTTTTTATTATTTGGATATTTTTTTCCAAATTATGTTTATTGAGATAAAGTAGGTTTACATACTTGTTTCTGCTCTGGGCTTGTCTTAACAGCTTCAAACCCCTACAAATGTATGTATGTATTTTACACCCTTCCAACACTACTGGCCCAACTGTCCTCCACCATGCTTCATTGGGCCCCTCCCCTCCCTCACTCCTACCCTCCCTTCCTCCCTTTCTGGTTGCCTCATTTTTGCAGTAAAATGCTTACAATTTAAATTTTTATGATTTTCTAATATCTTCATACCAAACTTTATAAAGTTAAATTAGGAAGAAATTTTATTTTATTTTTTTAAAGATTTATTTAGGCATACAAAATGAGGTGTATGCCAGAGGTGTGGGAGGGGTGAGAGGACTCACCAGAGACAGAGTGGGGAGCAGAACAGGCAGATTAGATGAAGTACACTGCTGAGGGGAGCAACGGGGAGGCAGGAGAGGTCTGCTGCGCCATGTGGGTCATGTGGGTCAACGCCCTGGCCGGGTATTGACCTCATGCTGCAGTGGCTCTGGATAGCTTCATAGTGCTACGACTTAACCCGTTGTGCCACCAGGGAGGGCCTAGGAAGAAATTTTAGTACTTATTTGGAATATTTGTGCATTATAGAAAGCTATCAAAGGTGAAACTTCCATAAGAGCTATTTCTACTTTTGGTTAAATTCCCACATGCTTTCTGCGATTGCTCACTCCAGAGACAGCAGACTTTGTGGACAGTCTGCCAGTAACAAAGTTTATGTACTATCTTACATATAAAAACTTTGAAATACTTAAGTATCTTTCCCTGTTATCTGTATCCCTTTAACATTATCTCCTACTCTTCAGTTATTATCATTGGTCTAGTTCTTTCTCTCATTGCTTCTTACCTGAACTCATGCAATACCAACTAATTTGTCGCCTCTATAGCTTATCCATAGCCTCCGGGTTCATCTTATTTTAGTGTCATTTGGATTATGTCAGTCTTGACTCCAAACTCTTTCTACCTGGTTTACTCACCCTGGAAGTCAAGTTCACAAGAGAATGATCCCGTTCTACTGTCCCAGACTTTATTCTACAACTGATCTGTATGTATTATATAACCTAGCCAACCTGGAAAGTAATATTTTAGTAAAATCCTCCATCCTTTTCAGCAGCTTCCCTGACTCTTCTATTATTTCTGTCTTTTCCATGTCTTGCCAATAAAAATTACATCTATCTTTTCATGTCCTTCTCAGTTGCTATGGTCTTCAACCAAATTCAGTCTTTTAAAAATTTTCCTAGCAGTCTTTTGATTACATTCTTGTTATCATATTCTGTGCTCTAATATAATTGCTTTTGTATTATTTGACTGAGCACCACTTGTTGGAATATGAGTTTCTTGATGTCAAAAATTAGACATGCAAACAGAAGGAGGAAATATCTTGCAGGTAGCAGGATCATTATGTACAGTCACAAAGGTGAGAAAGCTGCTTAGAACTATAAAAATTGAGAATTTGTGCCATAAATCTTGGCTTTACTCATTGCAGAATCAGAAGATTTTCAGAATTTTCAGAATCTGCAAATTCTAAAAAAAAAAAAAAAAAGGGTACAGGCGGGTTGATAGGATTTGAACTGGAGAATTTACTGAAATGAGAATCAAGATGTCTACTTTCTAGTTTTATGTCCATAAATCTTTTTTCATACCCTCAAGTCCATCCACAGTGAAATGTCTTCAAGACCTGTAAGAGTATCTGGAAAGTGAAGGGTGGGGAGGTGGGAGAGAAGTTGCAGTGCTCTCAAAGTTTATCTATTTTCTAAATACTGATTTTCATTTAAAAATTTGAACAAAAGAGTACGAGTTAAAAGTTGAACATTAAAGTAAAAAATAAATATTAAGTACTTGAAATCTGACTTATTTTTCAATATTAATGATTCTACTAAATGTTTAAGCTTATTGAATAGAACAAGAAGTTGAGTCTTTAATTCACTCATTTAGAAGTGTCTCAAAACTCCTTCTCCTCCTTCCTCTTGCTTCTATCTTTTCGTATGTTTCTTTGCTGCTAGGTAATTAAATTCCAATGAAATATCTTGTTAAAGTATTTGATCCTGTATGGATGTGCTTCAGGCATGATCAAGTTCAGATTTCAAGTATTTAATATACTTCCAGAAAGTAGCTTAAGTTTGGGTCAATGTACTTCATAGCACTGAGGAAATACAATGTCAGAGTAAATATCTTTTCTATTAGATCTCACTTGTATTCATCACAAATCTGACAATTTGAGCTAATGGAGACCTATTATTGGGGATTGGGAGGGATAAGAGCTACAGAATAAGCAAAGGATATTTTCCAAGTGAACTATTTTACTGGTGACCTTTAAAAAAGTCTAAATTCCAAAATGCTAAGGAATTCAAAGCAGTATTCACATTTTTTTAAAAAATTTATTTATTTATGCATACAAGCTGGGGTACAGGCCAGAGGCATGGGGCGGCGAGAGGGTTCACAGAGACAGATTGGGGAGCAGAACAGGCAGATCGACCGTAAAACACTGCTGAGGGGAGCAGCGGGCGAAGCAAGAGAGGTCTGCCGCGCCATGCGGGAGTCTCCACGGCTGGGCGTCGAACTTGCATCACTGCTGCAGACAGCTCCACAGTGCAGCACTTAACCGCTGCACCACCAGGGAGGCCCAGTATTCACATTTTTAAAGGTAAAAGATGTCGCCTAAGGAAAATTGGTACTTGTGTTGGTCTGAGCTCCTAAACTTCACTCTTCATACTGATTTTTTTTGAAAGATTGAATTAGTGTTTTTAGTAATTATCAGCTCAAAATATGTATTCTTTTCAGAAATTACAAAATATTACATATTAAAGCTTCTTTCAACCTAAATTAGCAAAACTATATATATTTTTTTTTTCTGTTACGTTTTTCTTATACCTATTTCTATGGACCTCTTTAATTTAGAAAATTGTTAATTAACAGACACTTTTTTAATTTTTCTAGTAACCACCTGTAAGCTGGTCAAGTATGTGACTAATAAACTAGAATTTGAATCCAGCTAATCTTTAAATTACACCTTTCTTGTTGCTTATGTGTGCTTCATATAATTTTAATTTTTTTTAAATATATATTTTTGTTGTTATTTATGTCTTTTACATTTTGTATTCCCCTTGGGTAACCCACCACCAATTCACCCGTGATCCATCTCCGTGGTCCCTTGTGTTCTTTCCTACTCCATTTTATGCCCTTATCCTCCCCTCTTTCTTTCTGGCTTGTTTCACTGAGTATGATCCCCTCTAATTCCATCCATGCCGCTGCAAATTGCATGTGTTTATCTTCTTTGAATGCTGAATAGTATTCCATTGTGTGTATGTACCACATCTTCTTGATCCAATCATCTATTTTTGGACATTTGGGTTGCTTCCATACCTTTGCTATTGTGAACAGTGCCGCAGTGAACATACAGGTGCATGTATCCTTTTGGATTAGTGTTTTTCTGTCCTTATTGCTGGGTCATATGGAAGCTCCATGTTTAGCAGTTTGAGGAATGGCCATATAGCTTTCCATAGTGGTTAGATCAGTTCACATTACCACCAGCAGTGTAGAAGAGTTCCTTTTTCTCAACATCCATTTCAGCATTTGTTGTTGCCTGTATTTTTAATGTGTGCCATCCTCACAGGTGTGAGGTGGTATCTCATAGTGGTTTTGATTTGCATTTCCTTGATTATAAGTGATGTTGAGCATTTTTTCATGTATCTGTTGGCCATCCGCTTTTCTTCTTTGGAGAAGTGCCTTTTGAGCTCTTCTACCCATTTTTTGACTGGGTTATTGGCTTTGTTTTTGTTGAGTTGTGTGAGTTCCTTATAAATTTTTGTTCTCAGTCCTTTATCGGATGTATTGTGTGCAAAGATCTTTTCCTAGTTGGTAGGGTGTTGGTTAATTTTGGTTAATGTCTCTTTTTCTGTACAGAAGCTTTTTATTTTGATGTAATCCCATCTCTTTATCTTTTCCTTCACTTCCTTCACTTTGGGGGATGTGTCTTTCAAAATTTTGCTGAAATGTATGTCGTGTAGAGTTTCACCTATATTTTCTTCTATACATTTTATGGTTTTGGGTCTTACGTCCAGGTCTTTTATCCTTTTTGAGTTGACTTTTGCACAGGGTCTGAGGTAGTAGTCTAGCTTCATTTTTTCTGCATGTGGCTGTCCAGTTTTCCCAGCACCATTTATTGAATAGACTGTCCTTGTTCCACTGCATTTTCTATGCTCCTTTGTCAAAGATTAGTTGTTCATAGATATACGGCTTTATTTCTGGATATTCTATTCAGCTCCATTGGTCTTTCTGTCCCAGTACCATGCTGTTTTAATTATTATGACTTTGTAGTATAGTTTGAAATCAGGGAGTGAAATTCCTCCGTTTTCTTTCTTTTCAGTTAGGAGGGCTGTAGCTATGCGAGGTTGTTTTGTGGTTCCATATGAATTTCATCAGTAGTCGATCTATTTATTTGAAGAATGTCATTGAGATTTTTATTGGAATAGAGTTGAATCTGTAAATTGCTTTTGGTAGGATTGCCATTTTGATAATTTTAATCCTTCCAATCCATGAGCAAGGGATACCTTTCCATCTTCTTGTGTCTTCTATTTCTTTCAACAGTGTTTTATAGTTTTCTTTGTATAAGTCCTTTATGTCTTTTGTTAGATTTATTCCCAGATATTTGATTTTTTTGGTTTCGGTTTTGAAGGGGATGGATCTCTTAATTTCTTCTTCATCAGATTGGGTGTTTTCATAGAGGAATGCTACTGACTTTTGTGCGTTGATTTTGTATCCTGCTACTTTACTGAACTAGTCTATAATTTTGAGTAGTTTTTCTATGGAGTTTTTAGGCTTTTGTATATATATTATCATGTTGTCTGCAAATAGAGACAGTTTAATTTCTTCTTTTCCTATTTGGATCCCTTGAATGTCTTTCTCTTGTCTAATTGCTCTGGCTAGAACTTCCAGTATTATATTGAAAAGTAATGGTGAGAGTGGACATCCTTGCCTTGTTCCTGGTCTTACGGGAAAGGCCTTCAGCTTCTCACCATTGAGGATAATATTGGCCATGGGTTTGTCATATATGACTTTTATTATGTTGAGTTATGTTTCTTCTATCCCAAGGATTTCAAGGGCTTTTATCATAAATGGGTGTTGCACTTTGTCAAATGCTTTCTCAGCGTCTATTGATATGATCCTATGGTCTTTATTTTTCTTTTTGTTGATGTGTTGGATTACTTTGATTGATTTTTGGATGTTGAACCATCCTTGTGTCCCTGGAATAAATCCCATTTGGTCGTGGTGTATTATCTTTTGGATGCATTGTTGGATCCTATTGGCCAAGGTTTTGTTAAATATTTTTGCATCAGTATTCATTAGGGAGATTGGTCTGTAGTTTTCATTTTTTGTACTGTCTTTGTCTTGTTTTGGTATTAGAGTAATATTTGCTTCATAGAATGTGTTTGGTAGTACTCCATCCTTCTCGATTTTTTGAAAGAGTTTGTGTAATATAGGTACTATTTCATTTTTGAATGTTTGGTAGAAATCGTTTCTGAAACCCCTGGTCCTGGGCTTTTGTTTTTGGGGAGGTTTTTAATTACTGTTTCAATTTTACTGCTTGTGATTGGTCTGTTTAGGTGTTCTATATATTCTTTGTCTAGTTTTGGGTGATTGTATAATTTTAGGAATTTGTCCATATCCTCTAGGTTGTTGTACTTGTTTCCGTATAGCTGTTTATAGTAATCTCTGATTATTTTTTAAATTTTTTCTATGTCCATTGTGATTTCTCCTTTTTCAGTAATGATCCTATTTATTTGTGTTTTCTCTCATTTTTTCTTTGTAAGCCTGGCTAGTGGTTTGTCTATTTTGTTTATTTTTTCAAAGAACCAGCTTTTGGTTTTGTTGATCTTCTGGACTTTTTTTTATTTCCATTTTGTTTATTTCTGTTTTGATTTTTATTATTTCCTTTCTTGAACTGGCTTTTGGGGTTTTTTGTTGTTCATCTTCTAGTCCTTTGAGATATGAGATTAAATTGTTTCTTTGGGTTGTTTCTTGTTTCTTGATGTGAGCTTGTAATGCTATGTATTTTCCTCTTATTACTGCTTTTGCTGTGTCCCAGACGTTCGCATTCTGGAAAGTTGTATCCTCGTTGTCATAAAGTTCTAGATATTTTTAATTTCTTCTTTGATCTCTTCGTTGATCCATTGGTTTTCCAGTAATGTGGGTTTCAGTCTCCATGAGGTAAGAAGGTTTCTTTTTTCCTTTTTATTTTTTATTACCAGTTTGACTCCTTTATGATGAGAGAAGAAGGCTGGTACAATTTTGATCTTATTGTATCTGTTGAGGTTTGTTTTGTGGCCTAATATGTGATCGATCCTGGAGTATATTCTGTGCGCACTTGAGAAAAATGTGTATTCAGTTTTTCGGGGGTTAAGTGATCGATAGATATCTGTTAATCCCATGTGGTCTAGGTCCTTATTTAGAGCTTTAATTTCCTTGGTTACTTTTTTATCTTCTTGAGTTGTCCAATTGAGAAAGTGGGGTGTTGAAGTCTCCTACTATGTATGTATTTTCTTTAATGTCTGTTTTCAGAGATGATAATAATCGTGTGATACATTTTGTTGCTCCTTCATTTGGGGAGTATATGTTGATGAGTGTTATATCCTCCTGTTTTATTGTCCCCTTTATCATGATGCAGTGACCAGTTTTGTCTTGTTTTACCTTCTTAAGTTTGAAGTCTATTTTATCTGATATAATTTAGCTGTTCCTGCCTTCTTTCTTGGTCCATTTACTTGTAGGATTGTTTTCCATCCTTTAACTATTAATCTCTGTTTATCTTTCTCAATTAAAAGTGTTGCTTGTAGACAGCAGAAGGTTGGGTTCTGTTTTGTGATCCATCCTGCAATGATGTGTCTTTTAATTGGTGGGTTTAGTCCATTTACATTTAGCGTTAATATTGGTATACTGTCATCCATATTTGTCTTTTTGTTTACCTTTTTGTGATTCTAATCCTTGCCTTATTCCGTATTTCCTGGTCTTTCCTCTGTTGGTTTTGTCTTCATGGTCTCTTGTAGTATGTTTTGGAGTGGCGGTTTGGTAGTGATGAATTTCTGTAGTTTCTGTTTGTCAGAGAAGGTCCATATTCTTTCTTCATAGTGGAAGGAGAGCTTTGCAGGGTAAAGTATTCTTGGTTGACATTTGTTGGCATGTAGTATATTACATATGTCTCTCCATTCTCTTCTTGCCTGTAGTGTTTCTTCAGAGAAATCTGATGTCAGCCTGATTGGCTTTCCTTTGTAGGTTATTTGTTTCTTTGTCCTCATCATTTTCAATATATTTTCCTTGTCTTGAATTCTCGATAGTTTTACTGTCATATGTCTTGCTGTTTTTTTTCTTTCGTTGTAATAATTTGGAGATCTTCTGGCCTCCTGTATGTCGATTTTTGTTTCCTTTTTCATGTTTGAAAAGTTCTCTTCAGTTATCTCCTTGAGAAGTTTCTCTGTTCCTTTGTCTCTCTCCTCTCCTTCTGGGATTCCTATGATTCTGATGTTTTCTTTTTTCATGGTGTCAGATAGCTCTCGAAGCTTTTCTTCATTCTTTTTCCTTCATTTTTCTTTTTCCTTTTCTGTCTTAGTTCTTTCAGTATCTTTATCTTCCAGAGTGCTTATTCTTCCCTCCATTTGCTTTAATCTACTTTTATGGCTCTCTACTAATGTTTGTAAATCCTCCATTTCCTTCATTTTCTTCTTTATGGATTCATTCTCGTTTTTTAGTTCTTCATTTTTATTCCTCAGTTCTTTGTTCTTTTCATTTAATTCTATTATTTTTTTAAAGATTCATTTATTTATGCATACAATGCTAGGGTACAGGCCAGAGGTGTGGAGCGGCGAGAGGGTTCACCAGAGATAGAGTGGGGAGCAGAATAGACAGATCAACTGAAATACACTGCTGAGGGGAGCAGCAGGTGAAGCAGGAGAGGTCTGCCGTGCCATGTGGGAATCTCCCTGGCTGGGCGTCGAACTCACGTCACTGTTGCTGACAGCTCCACAGCACAGTGCCTAACCACTGCACCACCGGGGAGGCCCTATTTCTATTATTTTTATTTTTTTATTATGGCTATTCTGAATTCTTTATCTGTTAGGCAGATGTAATTTTCTATGTCCATATTATTGGGATCTGAAGAGGGATTTTCTTTCTGTGCTGTATTGTTCTGAGGGTCATTTGTAACTTTTTTTCTTCCTGTTGCTGGCCTTCTGCTTTGCTCTGATTGTAGCATTCCTGTGCTGTTGGTGCTGGTAGGCATGGTTGTTGGTTCTACTTACTGAGGAGTGTTTGTTTTTTCCTAGTGTCTAAGTTACCTTAGCTGTGGCTGGGTATCTTCCGATTTTCTTTTTTCTCTGTTGAATTTCTGTGTCTTGTGGCGTGTCTCCAATATGTTTCTGGTTCTGGGTGAAATTAGGGTAGAAAAAGGGATGGTGGTTTTTAGTAAAAAAAAATTAAAAAAGAAAAAAAATAAAAAAGGTATTGGGTAGATGTAAACTTGGGGAGAGTTTTGTAGTCTTTTTGCTTTTAGGTTTTGGAGTTTCTGGGTTGGCCCCCTGCTAATGTTCAATCCCCCTTTCCAGTGTCAGATGTTGCTGTTGTCCTACTGTCGCTGCTGTCATTTGTAGTTGCTAGGAGTCTTTCTGTTCTTCCCCCCCCCCCCATTTTTATTTTCCTCCTTCCCCTCAGTGTTTGCCTGGGGGTTATCCTTGCCCCTGGGGTTATGTCTGGCGGGGAGGAGGTCGAGAGTTCCTGATCTTAAGTTTCTTTTCTGCTGCTTGGACCCCACTACTCCATGAGGGGGTACAGGGGTGGAGGTTGTGGGAAGCTGTTGGTCAGCGTTTGACCCCCCCTAGATTCTGGGGGGCCACTGTGCAACCTCCTAGAAGTTGAGTGTGGGGCCACGGGGGAGGTGCTGGGCCGTTGTCTCCACGAGCTGGAGTTTCCTTTCTGCCACCCTTCTGGGTGCCAAGATGCAGACACTTTGTGGAGGAGCGTGTGGTTGGAGACAGTTCCAGCAGGAGCCTGTATCCCAGGTCAGGTTACCTCCAGTCAGGTTAGAGAAGAGTAGAGTTCCCTAACATCAGCTCTTGGTGTCAGGTTACAGACTAGGGGGGAGATTGTTTGAGGTGGTCTCAGCAGTTTTTCCTGCCTGACCGGTTTCTCAGGCCAATATATCACCTAGCAACCAGTGGGGGATTAGTACCCCACAGGGTGCTGGCAGTTTGTCTTCCCCGCTAAGATGTTACCTAGCCCCAGGTGATGGTGGAGCACAGTGACCCTCGAGCTTTCCTGCACTTCAGAGCTGCCACGCAGGGAAGAGAAGGGGCTCGTGGGGTGGGGGAGTGGGGTTGTGCTCCCCGTTGGTTGGCCAGAGCCCTCCAACCCCACCGCAGTTTCTAACCTTGTATTCAGCGGCGCTCCATAAAGCTGGTTTGCCCACCTCTCCTTGCTTTTGTTCCTCCCTGTGGGATCCAGTGTCTTTTCTCTTCTCTGTACTGCAACTTTTCGGTTTATCTTTAAGTCTAAAGCACCCACGGGATGATTGTATTGTGTGGGGCATCCAGTTCTCCTCAGATCGGCTCTCAAAATTAGGGATTTTTCTGTCCATAAATCTATATTTTGTGGGAGAGCTTGATCCTAGCATCTGTTCACTGCCATGTTTTGGGGGCTGCTTCATATAATTTTAAAACCAGCATTTTAAGTTAGATGCGAGATGACTTGAGAGACCCATGATTTACTTGGGTAATTTTTTTTTAAAGATTTATTTATGCATATAAGCTGTGGTACAGGCCAAAGGCATGGGGCAGTAGAGGGTTTACCAGAGACAGAGTGGGAATCAGAACAGGCAGATCAACAGAAATATACTGCTGAGGGGAACAGTGGGCGAGGCAGGAGAGGTCTGCCACGCCAAATGGGAATCTCCCCCGCTGGGCTTCAAACTCCCGTTACCACTGCCCACAGCTCCACAGTGCAGCGCTTCACTGCTGTGCCACCAGAGAGGCCTACTTGGGCAATTTTTTAATTACAAATCCTTCATAGTACATTAGGATGTCTTCTCATTCTCTTTGTAGACTCCTCTTTAACCAGTCTTGAAATGCTGATTTCCTGTGTTCTGTACTTCAGGTATACTTCTTTTGATAATTCCCAGTTATACACTTATAGCTCAGAATTCTGCCTTATATTTCAGACATTTATTCACTAGCCTGTTTGATATCACCACATTGTTTTCTACTAGTGAATTGTGTCATTATTTCTATTAAATATTAGTGTCATTCAATAAATAAAATATTTATTTAGCATTCTATACAATATACTATACTATTTTTTTAGTACTGTACAATAAATACTTTATTTATTGAATGATACTAACTTTATTTATTGAGTGATACTAACATTCACCAAAGGGTCCAAACATACTGAAATTTGGTCAACCTGTGTTTGAATATTCACTCTGATTGGCCACCCTCATCTGTTTAGCCATCAGATTCTGAAAATTCTGCCCCCTGAAAAGCTTTCAAATGTAGTTACTTTAACTCAGTTCTGTTCTGGATTATAGCAACTCCTCTTCAAATTGATCTTTTCCCTCCATTGTTGGTTTTATTTTCACTATCTTCATTTCTAAGTTCTCAAAAATGTAAATAGTATTAGCATTCTAAAATCCGGATATGATTCTGTCATTTCCTGTGTTAAATCTTTTGTTACTGGTAGTAACAAATTTTATTTAAGATTTGCGTACAAGTCAAACCTCAGAACAAAAAAAGAATCTTTGACCCTCATTATCCCTTCAAAATGTGCTTACAAAATGACTAATGTTTCTGTGTAGGTATTTTCTGGGCTATGAAGGATGAGTATTATTACTACCTAGCCACATGTTTTAATGAACATATGCCTTTTTATGTATAATAATACATCAATCATGAAACCTAGCCCACCTAGAAACTACTTGTCTTTTCTTATGTAAGTTTAATTAGATAGTATAAGACTCTGATATCAATATTATTTATCTTAATCTTAAATTCTCATCAAGATTCTTTGGATTGTTTCCCCAGATACTGCTTGCAAACATGACCTTATAAATCACTTTATCTATCTGTCTTTTGTAGCATGTGAAGACATTGAGTCCCAGATATATTAATAGACTTGTCCAAAACAAAACAAAGTGAGTTACCAGCTCCCAGTCATTGCAGTAGTAACTTTATATTGCAGCCTATCTAGACATATAACCAAATTTTATCAGTACTCTGAATCCAGTAATGTGATATATGTTCTTACTTTCAGCATAAACTGTTCCTGTATTATAGATGCCTTCTATTTAATTACAGAAAGAGGAAATTTTCAAATATTTAATACATTGGAAAATGTACCTGATTTACACAATCTTTATGATTAGTAATATTTTATCACATGGCCAACTTCTAAACTATAAAATTAATTCTTTGTTACTGTAAAATTTATTTATGTTACTAAAAATGTATTCTTTGTGACTGTAACAACTTTTTACTCATGTTTCAGTTCAGATTCTCATTTTCAGTGATTCAGTTTGTCAATCTCCAGATGTAGCTGAATTATCTAATGATTTTTCTGCCCTTTCCAGGAAATTTTTTAATTACGAAAATTAATAATATTTTAAAATCTAACTTTCTTTATACTCAGTACCATAAAAATATGCACATGGAAGGCAATTTAGATTTGCAAAATCTTTCTACCATGTTATCAGTACTCTCTAAAGAAAATATGATATATATCACTTTAACATAAGAGTATTTTTAAAAGAAAGCCATGGGTACCTTTCTAAAAGAAGTTTGTAACTTACTTAGCCCTAGTATTATGCAGGAAAATAAATAGATAATGAAGTGAAAAACTAATTATGGTGCTAAGGATTAAAGGAATATGTGTCCTGCTGAATGGTATTAATTGAGTTATTTCTCTGTTTTTGTTTTGTTTTAAAATAAAGGAGGAAACATATGTAGAGCAGATGAATTTCTTTGCAATAATTCCCTGTGTAAACTGCATTTCTGGGTGTGTGATGGAGAAGATGACTGTGGAGACAACTCTGATGAAGCCCCTGATATGTGTGGTATGGCATTTCATGTGGCTTTAGCTTGTAATCTCATCTCCTGATCTAAGGTACCAGAGTGAATCATTGAAGTGGGGACATGAACCCTGCAATCTACCATCCTGGGGTTAGGTAGATAAAGTATAACCACAGACACAGCTTTTGTTCAGATAATAAGAGAATACCATGTTCAAAGCTTATGACTTCATAGAAAACCATTCTTAGTATGAGCTTGAACATGCCAACGCTGTTAGAAAGACAGATTCTGTTCTGTTGGGGAGGACTTAGATTAGTTGATCTTTTGGATTGAATAAGGTTTCTATAGGACTTTGGCTTTGTATCAAAATGGTACTTAAAAAAATTGACACATAAAAAAATGTAAATATCAAAATTATGTCATTCTACAAGCCACTCACTACTGATTCGGAGGTTGTTCAGATAAATTAAGAATTATTTAACATTTCAATCTGAATTGCTTCTTCAAAATTGTTACTCTTGACTGATATTTGTCAGAAATGTCCTTATTCCTTTTACAGTCAAGAACTCTAAATGTGCAATTTTTGATCACCAAAGCAAATAATTTCTTATATTTGTTAAACATTTTTAGTTTCTCTCTTCATTCTTTGTATCCAATCACAGTGGGAAAAGTAGTTTTATCTCTAATTTAAAGAACGATACAACTATGTTTGATGTAACTAAATGCATAGCAGTTCAATTGAAGAAAACATGAGTATATGTATTTAAATTCTTTGTTCTATTTGGTGCATCACTCTAAGCCAGTATTTTTTGATGGGTGATTATACTATAGTTGACATTATAGTCTAATAAAAAAAAAACCCAAAATATAGAGGCAGCATTGTATTTAAAATATTCAAAACTAGAAAAAGAATGACTTTGAAGAGTATTTCCTGTAGCTACAGCAAATGAAATACAGAACTACATCTATGCCAATACTTTTACAAAATCTTACAAAGTAGACTCTAGAGAATCACTAGAGATTATATTGTTTCTAAAACATAATAAATAAAAATAATATCAGTTTACCTACATCAAGTCAGAACCTATTATTTTGTAAATAACGATACGCTTGTATTTCTATTCACTGTTCTACTTCAGCACAAAAGTACCAAGTGAATATAAAGTGTTAAGTAGCTAATTAATCCTGGGAGATTCCAGAGTTACACAACACTGCCATTACTTCTAGAACCGAGGAATGTTTCTCAGTGATACATCACACAGTCCCAAAAAGACTTGATCCAGCTTAAGTCTCTGAAAGATTTTTCAATCCCTCAGTAATCTGAATCAACATCAAGCCAAGTTATTATATGCCAGATACTGCATTAAGTAATTGGGTTAAGAAAGTAAACCACATAGTTCTCTTTGACAAAATCTTAATCTTATTTCATAAATAATACTTCTTATATATTACATTTCTAGAAATGGTAAAATTAAGGTCAAGAGGGAAAAGGTGAATTTTGCCTAATGGGGAATTCAGAGAGCTAAAGTTTCGAGGGATCTAGGCTAAAAGGTGCCATAGGCATATTGAGCAGTGTGGGATAATGTATCATTTGTTAATTTGATAACTATTTGTTAAACTAGAGACTAACGAGTTTTGGTGTTATAATTATGAGAAAAACAGAACTGGATCTGACATCACAGAGTTGAGAATTTGGTAGAAGAAGAAAGTATACTAATGATCACAAATATATATATATTTAAAAACTAAAATACACATTGAAGTATAATAAAAGTATACTGCAGAGGAATTTTCAGTCTTAGGTAATGAGAAATGACATTTGGTTTGGAATCTGAGAAATATATAAGTGCCAATTAGGTAAAAGGGATCAGGATGAATGGGAAGTAGATTAAAAATGTTGAGAGGCAAAGGAAACATGATATAGAAAGCCCCTACAGAGAGCAAACCACAGCTTTCTAGAGATATGAAAAGATACACATGTCTAGAGTATACAAAGGAAGATATGTCTATTGGTTTAGAATCAAATCGAAGGGACAGGAGAGATACCTAGAACCTTGTGAGTCTGGGATTTTTGGACTTAGTCTAAAAGCAATTAAAAATACTAACAAGATTTAAACAGTGGAGGCACATTGGGGTGTTTATATTTTACAAATATCCTGAAGAAAACGGCAAGGCTAGTTAAGACAATTATGGTACTTTAGGAAATCTATGCTGGTAGCTTGAATTAAGATAGTAACAGTACATGATGGCAAACCTTACAGACTTGTATGTGGTTTAAAAGGGCAAATTAATTGGATTAACTGATTGGTCGGAATGGGAGCAAGGGAGAGGAAGTTGCCAACTATAATTTTAGGGTGTTTTCGCTTCCATGTATATGCATACGTACTTGAGTAAATGGGGAACATGAGAAAAGGAACAATTTTGCAAGTAAAGATTAAATGTCTGGTTGAGCTGCCTCTGAGGAGAGATTCAGTTAGATTTCAAGTAGGCACTTGAGGTTTGTTCACAGAATTTCAAGAGCTGGTCTAGAGACACAAAATGGAGAGTCAGCATAAAATATGATGCATACTAAGGAATCAAACAATTTATGCTAGATGGTAGTAAAGTATAAGAAAAGAGTGAATTAGGATAAAACATTGAGCAACACAAAATATTTAAGTAAGAGAAGTCAGAAGAAACTCAGGTAAGTGACCACAAAAAGAAAAACAAAAGTGTGGCCAAAGAAAAAAAAAAAAAAAGCCAAGTAAATGTTTCAAGAACAATGGAATAATTCCTGAAGAGGAAGTAGAAAATGAGTTTCAGTGTAAATGAAACAATTAATTTTATATAGTAGTAGTGACCTTTTTTGGTATGTAAATATAGTGAAATGTTTTATAGACGTGAACAAATTTCCAGTCTTTTTATTTTGACTTTTTAATATGTGTAGTAGGAACCATGCTTATATGTGGAATGTAGCAGACTATTGGGAGGTTTGAAAGGAACACAAAACTGAATCAATAATGTAAGAGAGCGGCATATATATATTGATTGATGTAAACGAGACTTAATGAGGTGATCACACTATATACAGATATCAAATCATTATTTTATACACTGAAACTACTATAATATTATATGTCAATTATATACAAGTTAAAAAAAATTGGGGTATGAGAAACTCAAAGGACTAAGAAACAGATATTGTTGGTGTTCATATGTAGACATTGAAGTCATCTAGGATGCTGGGATGAATTTGATTGGAGAGGAAAATCAGTGCGGGGTAAGGTGCTACAGTCGTCAGTGAATTGACAGTGTCATGTCTATGAGTTTGATAAGAAAAATAGTTATAAGAAGGAAGTAGAATCAAATTCCTGCCCCTCAAAAAATCAGTTTTGGTTTTATTTTTTAAAAATAGAATGCAAAAATATAACATATTTCTGAAAACTAGAGAGAAATTAGTATCTTATAACATAAGGTTTGAGCAATTAAAGAGACACTCCTAAAAGACCTAAAGGGAGGAACTATGCTTGGCATAAGTACCATATTAATTAAAGCAAGGAGGTCAGGCAAGAGGAAGTGTAAAATATTTAAGACCTGTAATAAAGTGGCATTGCTAAAATATTAAGATTGATAAGGGATGAAGCTGTAGGAGTGGGACGGGCAAGATAATGATAAATCCACTATGCAAATAACATCCTTAAATTTTATACTGAAAGTGATGGATAGTTATGAAAGAGGTGATCAAATTAATGTGTTAGGTGTATTGTTGTGGCTTTTGGTGGGTCTTAGGTTGGACAATGAATCTGAGAAATTTAGGGTTCTCTTGCAGTCATCTGAGTAATAGATAGTGAACTGAGCTGTTGTGATTTTAGGTGGAGAGAAGAGGCAAGTTAGGGGATAGTATTAACTGAACTTGTTGACTGATCAAAGATGAAGATCAATGAGAGGAGTCTATTTAGGATAATTCTAGACATATGACTATGATACGCCACAAACTGACCTAGGGAAATAGGACAAAGCTTAAGTTTGGGGAGAAGAGGGTCAAGAGAAAATGATAAAGAGTTGAGCTTTGAACTTGTTGAAGTTCATTCTTACATTCTAAGATGTTGTTCTATAATTAATTGTGAGATGCTAGAATTGAATAGCAAATATAAAATCTTCAGGCTATCATGTCAGGTAAATCCATGAGAGTTGATGAGAATATCTAGCTAGACAATTTAAGAATGAGAACTCAGGGGGCCCAAGACAGAGACCCAGTATATTTCAACATGTAAAGATTCAGTTATGGAGATGGAGATATTCCCTACTCCGGGGGCAGAAGTCTTCAGAAGAGAAGGGATGAAAGGACAAGTATATAATTCCCTGAATTTTGTTGTTTTGTTGTTGTCCCCACCCCTGCAACCCACACACACACACACACACACACATGCAGGCATGTGCATTCAAAGACACATTCACATGCACACATATATTACATACACTCTCATGCAAACTGAAAATTAGTAACCAAGATAACCTTATACCTCAAATGCATGTGTGTTTGCTTACAGAGACAGGGTAAGAAAAACAGCTATAGTATTTTTGAGATTTTTTTTTTCACTGAATGGCCTATTTTCAATTATAGGCCTGTAACATATGCTTGCTGAAGCTCTAGTCTGTGTGAAATTGCTCTTTCTGATAGCTAAATGTCCTGCTATGTTCTGTAAACCTTAGGCATACATTAATTTGGGATACCAAGTGAAGTCAGATAAGATAAAAAATCTGGAAATGAGACCATGAAGTTTGATTCTTTTTCTTACTTCATGCAACATTACAGCTCTGCACACTTTTTTTATCATTAGTAGAAATAAATAGGATCAGAAGTTTCTATTATCACACATTATTCTAATATTTAAATGTAGATTTATTATCTAGTATCTAAATTAGATGTACTGTCTAACTTTACAAACAAAAGATATTCCCAAAAGCTAGATTGCAGATTCACAGTGAAAGAAAAAGGAGAAGACAAAAGGTTGGTTCTTCATTACTCCATATACCCAAAGGAGCTGCTTTGGTTTTTCTTTTTTTCAGTCAAATTTCTTTGCCCACCCACAAGACCTCACAGATGCAGAAACAACAGAATATGCTTACAGTCTGAGAAAATATGCAATGGGGCTGACGACTGTGGAGACAATTCAGATGAAGACCTCTGTGATGGTAAATTCTTTTTTTTTTTTTTTAATATATTTATGCATTCAAGCTGGGGTACAGGCCAGAGGTGTTGGGCGGTGAGAGGGTTCACCAGAGACAGAGTGGGGAGCAGAACAGGCAGATAGACGGAAATACACTGCTGAGGGGAACAGCGGGCAAGGCAGGAGAGGCCTGCTGCACCATGTGGGAATCTCCCCGGCTGGGTGTCAAACTCACATCACCGCTGCCGACAGCTCCACAGCGCAGCATCTGCTGAGTCACTAGGGAGGCCTGGTGATGGTAAATTCTTTTAATGTGAAATTACTGATTTAGTGACAGTTGCAGCATAATGCAAGAATTTCAGAACTCAAAGAATTAAACAAGTATCTCCCTGTGGCATGTTTAAAAGTATTTTTATCAGGCACTTGATCTTCTGTAAAGATATGAAAATAATCTGCTGACATTTCATTCCGTAGTTGTGCCATGTAACTTTACCCAGTGTCTTTATTAGTGTGTAAGTATCTGTTGATCAAAGACAACAATGCATGAGAGAAACAGCATAGTGGTTTAATGTGTTCTCTGATAAATAATTGCTTGAGATGAGAGGGCTTATAAAATTATGTGTTTGTATTCACAAACCCTTTTGATAATTCTGAAATTAAAAAAAAAACTCTTAAAACCAAAGGCTTTACTAAAATATGCAGTAAAATCAATTGACAACAAACCCTGCCTACAACTTGTTTGAGACAGTATATTACTTAAAGAAAAAAAAAAATCCTACCTAGGGTAAATATTCAAACATCTTCCTGTGGAAATAGGGCATTATTTACTATAGGGTAAATACGATGTTATTACTTACATATCTGAGTTCAAATTAAAGATACCAGAAAAAAAATATGGCCTTCTGTGACAGTTTTATTAAAACTTGTAAGTGAATCAAAATGCAATACTTTAAAAATGTGTTTTTGGAGTGGCAAATGGAAAAACATTTGAATTGAGATAATATTTGATTCATGTGCCCCCATACAGTGAAATGACTAACCGGTATAGAAACATAGCCCAATATATGCTCACCCCTCTCTCTCACTGGTGTGGAGATGCTGTTTCCTGCCTTTGTTTCATCCCACATTGATTTGTATGCCCACTTTGTTGTCCCCCTAGTCCCTGCAAACATAATTAGCAGACTTAAACTGGCACACCATGCTCCCTGGGAGCCTCCTCCAGGCACCAGAGGGAGAGCATGCACATGACTAGAGGGAACCCATTTAAGCATTGGCAGACAGATACTGAAACCACAACAAGGAGCTGATTTCTATTAATCTTTTCCAAAGCTTGTCACAGGCTACTTCCCCTATTGCTGCCTCCCATGTACCCCCCGACCCTTCACACTGTTGCATCATTACAACTGCTAAGGGCTCAAATGGGGCGGAGAGGAACAGAGGTGGTGGGGAGATTACTCAATTACTGTTGTTTCTACCACTCAGATAAGGGGAATTGTTGATCCCCTTTATTTTTGTGGTATTAAAAATCCTGTATTCCATTTAAGAATTACTTTGTCATAACACATATATATTGCCAGGGATTTTCTCACCCAAATCATATTTCACACTTTTTTTTTTAATATTATTTTGGGTGCGTTCAAGCAAATGATTTCATTTGAATTGTCCCCAATTACATGCATCCCTCAGTAGGCTCAGTTTTCATTATGATTTTATTCAAAACTCTGCTCAGTCTTGCTATGTTTTGCTGTAGCTTACTTATACAAATATTTTTCTTTGAAGGTTTTCGTAGCATATGATTTCCTTCGCCACAAGTAGAGGAAAATCTGGAAAAAATAAAAAATAAACCTAAAGTTTTAAGCAGTAAACTCCTGTTCAATTCTCTGCAAATAAAGACAGTGTTAAATAAAAATTAAGAATGTTTTCACCCTTTTCCCCTCCCCGCCAACTCTACCCCCCCTCAAGAGCTCCAAGAACTTCAAATGAAAGATTGTGAACCCATGGTTTTCCCACTGTCAAGGAGCAAAAGAAAAATCACTCCTTACCTTCTGGGTTCTCAGGCTGAATGAGTAATCAAAACAGCATAAGACAGGTTGACAAAAGAAAAACAAACAATTTAATAGCATATGCAAGGAGAATTTACTTTGTTATGCATTCTAAATAATAATGGCGCAAACTCATTTATCTTGCATTTAGGGAATTGGCACACCAAAGAGAGAAAGGGACTTTACATGTTAAATAATAAGGGGTTGCTTCATACTTGTTCTGATGGTAAAGGTAAGATTCTTAGATAGAGAAGATATTTTTACTGATAAACCTGCAACTGGAGAGACCCTCTCCCCAACTACATTTGTCTAGGTCATATCAGGGGAAGCAGTAATGGCTTCCCTGATTAGAAAAACGATAGAAGCTTAGGAATTGATCTTCTTTTTTATTAGAGAAGTGTGAAAGACTTAGGCAAGAACTGAAGCTTCTTCTCAGCCTCAAAGGATTTCATTGCTCTTATCTCAAAATACTCTTCTTCCAGAGGGCATCTTGAGAAAACCAGTTCTGAAGACATTGTGTGAGGGGATATGTGTGTGGGTGGGTCTGATTTGGGCAACTTCGATAGCATTTAGTAAAACTTTGAACATGTTCTGTGCTCAGTAAATTTGATTTATTCTGTGAAGCATTGATTATTTTTTAATGACTCTGTAGGTAAGCTGACATACAAGGCAAGACCCTGTAAAAAAGACGAGTTTGCTTGTAGCAATAAGAAGTGCATCCCTGTGGCTCTTCAGTGTGATCGACTTGATGACTGTGGGGATGGTTCAGATGAACAAGGCTGCAAAATAAGTGAGTTGTTTTCTGTTAAACAAAGTGCAGTTATGTGATTCCAATTTCTGCTTCAATATGACTAAAATTGTCTTTATTATGAGAAGAGATTACTCTTCAGACATGCTTAAGTAGTAACATTTTTAAACTCTTGCAAAAGTAACCTTAGAACATTACTTGCAAAGTGTGAGAAAAGTTAATTTTGCAATGAGTACCCTTGTTAGAAGTGAAGCTAAGAAGTTAATAATGGAAATAAAAATTTTGATGTCAGCAAGAAATCTGTATTTCTTATTTATTTTATAAATTATAAATTTAGTATTTTTGAGTTTTAAAAGCAGTAATATTTGGTTGTATGATAGGTCTAAATAATATATTCAAAGGTTAAAAATTTTAATCATTTGCCAAATTCTTAAAGAAGCCATCATTATTTGGTTAAAGCCCTAAGTTGAGCCATTAGATCTTAATTGCTAATTTTGTGTTTAGTAGTGGATATATGATTTTCCATATTTAGAAAAAGAATTAAATTGATAACTCTAAATTCAGATTAGTTATAAATATCATAAAATAATTTCTATTTTCAGTCTTTTTTTATGCATCTTAATTGTTTCACTCTGGGTAAAGAAGTAATACCTACCCAGGATTTCTCTACATCTATCAAAACAGTCGTATAATTCCACTGGTATATTTTGAATAATTGAAAAATATTAAGAGTCAGTGGATATTAATAATGGTTACAATATTGATAATTAAATTTCTTATATTTCTTGATAAATTTACTTAAATAGAGTTAATTCAAGGTCATCCCTGTACTAATATCTTCTCACTTATATGTATTCTACAATGTTTCCCTAAATGAGAAATAAAGCAATGAAGTCACAATTATTATACTGGAAATTAAAATAGCACATCAACCTATGCTAAGCTTTGTGGCAGCCCATGATGTTTGAGGCATGTTACATACTCAAAGGTTGCTCTTCCTATGTGTATTCAGATTAAAGAGTTTAGATACTACTGACTTAGTAGAGTTGCTTGAGTAGCAGAGCAGTGCTCTTTGAGTTCCTGAATATGAAGTTTAATAATTTGCTACATTAGCAATAAATGTACATTTCTCTAGGTAGCTTCTTGGAAGTGTTTTGGTTCTTTAAGAAGGATTTACTTCTCATTCATCATACCATTGTAGTCTGTCATTATGTTAGTGTGTGTTTAGGGGTAACAAGGGAACCTGAACTGTTAAAGGTTACCTGCTCTTTAAGGAGGTCCTGCCATCCACATGCATAAAGGCAGAGAAAGTCTTAGTCTTTTTAAATAGAATTGGTGTGCACAAAGAGAGAGGAGAAAGAATTACAGATAATTGTTTTCTAATAAAACTCCCCAAATTACCCATCCCCTTGTGGGCAAGTTCCAGCCAAATAGAGTTGGCCCAAAAGCTTGCCACAAGTCTAAGATAAGTTCTGGCAGAGAACCAGAGTAAGGGGTTAGGCAGGTCCCAGAGAACAGAAGGGAGAGGCTCAAAATAAAAAATATATCACATCCAGATAACAGCTGCCATTGTCTCTGCCAAGAACCAGGAGCAGCCTCACCACATGTCTTTCACCCATGTGTCTCTTCCAATCTCTTATCTAAGTGTTTCTCCATTTCTCTCCTCCAGTCTCTATATGTGTAACCCCCCCCCCATTTAGATATCTACCTCCCAACTTTCCAGCTGCCCCTCCATTCAGGAAGCAGGATACTGGGACTTATAGCCCAAGGTACCTACATGGGAGAGGGGTGGGGAAAATAGCACCCATTCTCTGTTCCTCCCTTTAAATTGAGATAAGTTTGTAACAATTAGAGTTCTTCACTCTTGACTACCTTTTAAAAAGCAGTATACTAGAGCTGTAAAGACCATGTCTCAGCAGCTTGGTCTAAACCATATTCAATGTAAATGAATTCAGTTTTTAGTCTGTTTTTATACCTTTATACGAAATGAGGGCTTCTATCAAGAGCAGACCAAATAGAATAAGAAATAAAATTTTAAATTAACAAAAAAGGTAAATTCCTACTTTAGAAATTAGAATTACACTACTTTTTATCATATTTTTAAATCCTAGTTCCAACTGAATATACCTGTGAAGATAATGGGAATCCATGTGGAGATGATGCATATTGTAATCAAATAAAAACATCTGTTTTCTGTCGCTGTAAGCCTGGATTTCAGAGAAACATGAAAAACAGACAGTGTGAAGGTATAGTACATTTCCTCTACAACAGCTCTTAAATCTTTAGGTTATAAAAGACTCCCAAAACTGCTAAATTGCAAAATGACAGGGAATTGATTTTTATCAAAATAGTGTGTATCTAAAGGATACTGTTTGGTTTTTCTTTTTACTTATGAGAGTAGAAGTTCTTGAGGTCAAGAGCCTGTTTGTTTGTATGGCTAAGCTAACCATGACTGAGGCTACAAAGCCTTTTTCTATAGCAGACCTGCAAGAAATTCAAGTGCACTGTTAGAATTGTGTTTTGAAATGCAAATAGTAGAATTGCTGGTTTAGGAACTATTGGAGAATTAGAGGCACTTCAAGAAAGAACATGTTTATGATGACTCATTTCTCTGAGTTGTGGCATTTGCAATACTACAATAGGTAATTCACTTTTAGTGCATTGTAGGATTTTTTCTAACCCCGTGTCTTAATGCTTTATGGTATAAAGATATGTCTTATACAATTCAAAGGCAGGATCTAAATCAAACTCTTTCAACTTGCTTGAGATCATTTATAAATTGAACCTGCAAGATAGCCAGAATCTCATTGTAGGTTGTATGTAAATGTAATTTACATCAGGACTTTAACTATAAAGTCAAAAAATTTAGACATATTCTGCCAGTTTCTGTACTAAAATTGACATTGTTGTGATTAGAGCCAAACACTAATTATCTGAGTCTGGCTTATCAAGGGTAAATTCAAATACTAGAATGCTTTCACCTACTCTTTTCCTTCTCTTCCATCTATTTTATGCTTGGGGGAAAAAGTGATTTTATGTTGTGTCAATCCAAATGGAGTTAATGAAATGAATTAATATACTCACCCAAAAGGGAAAGTAGTGTCTTATTTACTTACGTTTCAAGCAATATATGTATTTAAATCATTTGTTACATATTATTTCTTTAATGTGGAACACTGAAAAGTAGTACCTAAGTTTTCTCTATTCTAATTAAAAGGCAATATATTTCTCAAGCTAGACTGTTTCTTCTTTCCCAGATACAGTCTATCAATATAAAAAGTACATATACGCACATTCTTTTCAAGATTTTAATTTTAAATAACCTTAAGTGTAAATGGAGTGCCATTTCCTGTATACACTTAAGAAATTTAGAAATTTTCTTTAAGACAATTTTATTTTCTTTAAGATAACTTCTTTATTTTTTAATCCCATGGCAAATATAATCTGTAAGCAACACTTAATTTTTATAAACTAGCTTAAATGTTTATCTTTTTTTGTTGAGTGGCTAACTCCTGAAGTCCAATAAAATTTGCTCCTTTATTTAATACAGCTTGATCTTATTGAGACACAGAGAAAATTTCCCCACCCCATCTGAGTTCTTCTCAGACTGGATGGATGAATGAATTAACACACACAGATTAGAAATAACGCCAAAATTTAGTAAATATATATAAAGAAAATTTACATGGTTATATATTCTAAAGAATAATGGACAGAATCAGGGACATTTATTCTGAAATTAGGGACTTGACACATAAGAAAAAGGGGGAGGAACTTTGCATAATAGACAACTGGGGTTTCATCATCCTTACTCTGAGAATAGGGATGAAATTCTTTGACAGAAAGAACATTTTCACTGATAAACCTATAGGTGAGTGATGCCCCCAACACATCCTTCTAGGTTACAAAATAGAAACCAGTGATTTCTTCACTGGTTATAAAAATACAGACATAAATTGCCATGGTGATGCCTTGGTTCCTTTTGGACAAAGTTTCACAGCAGAGACAAAATCAGAACCCTGAGTTTAATCCTTTCACTGTTATTTATAAGTATCAATTGGAAAATCCTTATCTCTAACATTGAAGCTCTTGAGTAATAAACAAAAGATAATTATTTTTACTCCTCCTATCCTAAAGTTTTCAAGCTTAAGGAAAGGATTTCTCTCATGGATTTATTACATAATTAGAGCAACTACAATAGGCTAAAGAATTGTGCTGATGGAAAGCAAAAGTAGATGAAAAAAGAGAGAAAAAGTAAATATCCATCAGAATCACCAGACCTCAATTCTGGTCCTGATTAAACCATCAAAATAAAACATGTGCTAAGCTATGGACTATTGCTTGTTATTCATTTACTAATTATGATTTACATACATTTATATACAGCATGTTTTTTTGTTTAACTCATAGTCCTTATTTCATAATCCCTTCATTCATATGAAACCAGAAGTACATTAGATGTACATTCATATTTTCATTCTCTGCCAGGAATTGTGCAAATGGCAGTAAAAGAATGAGTAAATTATACATTATGTGTACCTTCCAGTGGCTTATAGTAAAGTTGAGGTATTAATATATGACCGTTTCTGAAGTGTGGTATTAACAGTACTGTAAGAGAGACACCAATTCAGCATAGAGTGAAAACTATGGGATGGCGAACCATTACTATTTATCAGTCAAGACAAAGGAAGGCTTCACTTCAGGTGGATCTTGAGAGATGAGTAGAAAATTTTGTCTAGGTGAGGAAGGATGTTATAGGAAAAAAGAAAGGCATGTGACATGTGATGGTGTGAAGGTAGGTACTAGAAAATCATTAAGAATGCATTGAGAAGCGTTTGCTTCAGTGAATGAAAATACTAGGGAAGTTTTAATATAGATTTCTGAATGTGTTAAATGTATTAACAAGCAGTGTGCAAATAATTGATGAATCATTATAGTTAAGCTATCGTGAAAAGATGATTATGGCCTAAAAATACTATACAGCAAGTCACAAACTTAGGAGTTTTATTTTTTTAAAGATTTATTTTTATTTATTTATGCATACGAGAACTGAGGTGTAGGCCAGAGGTGTGGGGAGTAAGAGGATTCACCAGAGAGAGAGTGGGGAGCAGAAGAGGCAATTATACTGAAATACACTGCTAAGGGGAGCAAGAAGTGAGAAAGGAGAGGTCTGCTGCATGATGTGGGTTAGCTCCCTGGCCAGGGATCAAACTCATGCCACAGTGACTGACGATAGCTTGGTAGCCGAGAGACTTTAACCCCTGTGCCACCAGGAAGGCCAGTGAAAGAAATAGGTGCGGGAAGTTGAAGGGAAAAAAAAATACTTGCTTTGAAATGTTTAAGAATTAAAAGTGCTAATTAAGGGTATGATGATTCTATTTTGAGTTCTTCTTTTCTAGACCTTAATGAATGTTTAGTGTTTGATGCGTGTTCCCATCAATGTATAAACGTAGAAGGATCATATAAATGTGTGTGTGACCAGAATTTTCAAGAAAGAAATAACACCTGCATAGCAAAAGGTAAAGTTATAACTATTACTTCAAACATTCCTATAATTTTACTATAAGCACCTTATGGGAAGAAGTTGTTTTATGTAATATCTGAGTAATAGCTTCATGTTTGATAATGTAAAATAAATCTTTTTTAAATATTGATTAATTTGGACTGTCAATTTGTTTTCATTTTTAATCAATTTAACCTGGGATGGTTTATGACATGATTGTCAAATATATGGTTCTTTTATTTTTTATTAATATTTTTTATTTATATCTTTTACATTATTGTGTATTCTCTGTAAAAGTCCCACCAGTTCACCCATGAACCATTCCCATAGTCCCTTGTGCTCTTCTCACTCCCATTTTTAACATCACTTCTGTGCCTTTCGCCTATGGTAACCTGTATTCTACAGTCAGATTTCTAGGTTTTGTTATTGGATTGGTTTTGTCTGAGCCTTTGATTTGTTTTTCTGTATTCCACATATAAATGAAACCATCCAGCATTTGTCTTTTTCCTTGTAACTTACTTCACTTTGCAATGTGTGGAGGAGATCCAAGGGACTATGGTGGGGGACTTTGGGTGCCTGGAGGGTGCAGTGTAGTAACATACATCTGAAGAGGTGTGAACCTCTACTTCTGAATCACATTTAGTGTTGTAAACCAATGTTATCTCAATGAGAAAAAAAAAAGGATGTAAAAACATAGCTAAGTTTTAATCATTAGTGTAAACTTATGGAATGTCAAATGAAACTATCTTTTAATGTGTTTTAACACTAAAATATCTTTTTTTCTGCTTGAAATGGTTTGGCAGAAGGGGATAAAAGCTTAAAAACCCATAAGATTGAATATAAGGTATCTTTCTTTAGGACTTGCTGGCATATTTTAAAACATTATTATATAGCTGGGATAAAAATAGCAGGTTAAAGGTGGGCATCATAAGTGGAGTTTTGGGTAAGGTTTTAAAGGTTTTAAATAAAATCTTATTTTCAAGTTCAGACCAATATTTGAATATATATCTTTTAAGAAAATTAACGAGAGGCATTTGTGATTTCTTTAGATGTGGATATTAATGTTGATTTTTTTTTTTTTAGAAAACAGTATGTTAACTTAAATATTGTTAGCTGTAGAACATGACTACACAATGTTAATATGAAAGTTATTATAAGAGGAAAGAAGCATGATATAGTGGCTTGAGGATGGGCCATGGAGTTAGAATCCCAGCTATGCGTCTTTCTGAGTAAGCTGGCTTGGAGAAGTTGTTAAAGGATCTGAGCTTCAGGCCCTCATCTGTATAATTAGAATACCAGTCCCTTCTTTCCATGGGTGTTGTAAAAGGAGGAGATAGATTGTGGAAGGCAAAATACAGTGCCTGCAACATAGTAAACGTTTGCTAAGTGAGAACTATTACCCAAATAGAAATGAACTACACCTCATTCATTATGTATTATTATTTTTAAAAAATGTTCAGATACTATATGTGCAATTAAGTCTATCTTTGTATTTTCCTTAATATTTTCTGGATTCACTCTAGGGTTTTACTTGTCACAGTATGTAAATCATAACCAAATTGTATTGCAGGTGTTAAAACTAAAGCCAGGGCATTTCACTTAAAAAGATTACTAATAATAATGATATCCATGCCTCTTATTAGTCTAGGGTTATGATCACTCAGGTGTATATATGAAATGCTTTAAGCTTAATAAGTATATAATATAGCATATGAATATTGAAACTGAAAACATTAAGATACAAAATGTTGACAATTATTAAGTAGAAATACCTCTTCAAAAAAAGAGTATCTTATCCAAATACCTAATTTCTAGTCATAAGGTAAGCTTGGCCTCCCTCCCTTTGGAAAACCAACATCATTAATTCTGAAATGTTTAGACAGTGTGCATTAGAGATCCTAAGTTCCAAAGACAAAAAATATATATATAAAATTGGTTGATTTTTATTGAGAAACTGTAACAATAACAATTCACAATAATTTGAAAATATAATCATTGCTTTTATATTAGTTGAAATTTACTTTATTTTTGTATTTTATTATAATAATCTCCAGGCTCTGAAGATCAAGTTCTCTACATTGCTAATGACACTGATATCCTGGGTTTTATATATCCATTCAACTACAGTGGTGATCATCAACAAATTTCTCATATTGAACATAATTCAAGGATAACAGGGATGGATGTATATTATCAAAGAGATATGATTATATGGAGTACTCAATTTAATCCAGGAGGAATTTTCTACAAAAGGATTCATGGCAGAGAAAAAAGGCAAGCAAACAGTGGCTTGATTGTAAGTAAATAACATTGACTATTTCAAGGTTCATGCCTTCTAAATCCCCTCTTTAGTTTTTAAACTATCAATCATATATCTGAATATAGGAGGCAGTTAATATTTTCAATGATTCCTCTCAACCTATTCTCTAAATAGAAATAAAACATTTCCCTACTCATTTATTTTTTGAAGCTGCATATGGTTTATGTTAATTGCATGTTATTATGCTTTGCTTAATATATTTTCTTTAGTTATAGTAGAATAGTAATAACTAATGCCTAACATTTCTAGAACATTTTATGTTTTATAGTGTTTACCAATATATTGTGAATATGGGGCTTTTTTCATCATGAGAATCACCACTTTGTTTTATGTTAGAAAATAAGTTGTCAAACATATGCAGGTAAAATTGTTTTATTTTTAACAATATCAGAATACACTTTTCTTTTAGGGCAAGAGATCAACTCAATCGTATAACCATTTCTTCTTACTCCTGATAACTATGTTTCAGGGAACGTCCAAAACAGAGCAATATTTTTTGCAGTGTGTGATGGACATGTTGATTATCATAGTTATTCCTTTTGAGAAAACTAAACTAGAACATTTGTTTATATTTGTGGTTGTAGTCTATCCTTTTTTTATTTTAGGGCATGTCAATTTATTGTGTATTTTATATTTTGGAGTAAGCTGGGACAAAATCAAAAGTAAATACTTATTTTTATGGGACCTCGCCCATTCCCTTATGAACAAAATGTCAAGTGCTGTCACCATAGGATATGATTGAAGCTTTGGATCTGAAAAGAGCTTTGGATCTGGAATCCTCCACTATTTTTTGCAGTGGCATCTACCACAAAAATTTGAACTATGTGACTACTTGGGAACACATTTTTGTCAGTAGGAAATAATGATGGACTAATATTAAAAGAAGTTACATTAACCTTCAAATTTACGTTAGATAAAATTATTTATTTCTTCAGCTCTTCCTCCTTCAAAACATTATATACAATAACTTCAGTTTTATTAGGAACAGTTTAAGACAGTCAAGAAATTTAGTAGTTTAATTCCCCTCCTTTTCTCACATATAATTTCCTTCCTCTGTATCATAAAAAAGGGGGCTCAGAGTCCTGCCTATCCTTAGTCTCTTTTATCTCTAAACTAAAGTTTGCTTTACAAAATCATTGCTCCATTTCATCTGGTATTTATGTAATTTCATCTGTTACTAATGAAATGATGAGGAGTATATACCTTGGAGTTATACTGTCTGGATTTTAATCTCATTTCTGTTGCTCACTAATGCTTTGACTTCTATCCACTATTTTATGAAAATGAAATAGTAAAATGAGTAATAACCCTTCATATATAATCTATATGCTGTTATATACATATGTGCATGTATATGTATGTTGGTGGTAACAGTCTTCCCACATTTAAGGACTATATAAAAGCTTTATCATTAACAAGATAATGGTGATGATCATGATAGTGATGTCATTGATGAAATGATTAGCAACATATTCTTCACGATGTTTATTTTCACAGAAAAAATTTCTACAGTTTAAACTTATCCAATTTTATGGTTGCTAACATACAACTTTAATTTTGATAAATATTTTAAGTAAACATGATAGATGACTAGTTTTGTTCTTAGGGATATTGATAATATATAATCAATTCCAATATTGAACAGAAATTTTATAGGTCAGAAGTCAAGTTTGCATAATGTCTGTTAACTAAATTTTAATTCTTACATATGCACATATATAATTGTATATATTTTACTCCATGTATATTACATATTTTAATCATTAACTTATTTTATATGGTATAGAATCTTTTTGTAACAGATGGCATAGTTATTTATTAGTTTTTTTTCTAAAAGTATATGAAACTTCATATTGATTTAATTCAAGTGATTACTTGTATTTTATCATTTAAACTTTGTTTTCTTATTTTTTTGTCTCTCTTTATAGACCTTCCCATTATTAAACAGTGTTCAGTAGGAAGAAAAGTAGGTAGGGTACATTTTATTGGAGTCCATTGCATCTAACTAAATGCCATGGTTATAAAGTTGGAACTCTTGAGCAATGAGTTTAAGCACCATGGTCTAAGCTATTCAGCATTTCATAGAAATTACAACTAATACATTATAAAAAAAACTAAATAAGGCTATATTGAGGTCAATTATTTCACCTTGATCCTTTTAAAAATTAATTCTTAATTGAGCTAGTATTTGGATACCCCCATCAGGTATTGCCACAGTAGTTCACCCATGACCAAAACCATATTTGACCACCATAGTCCATTGTACTTCCTTCCTTCTTTGTTATTACCCCTTCCCCACTCACATTTCCCTCTGGATGCTTCAGTTCTGTAGCAAGCTTTCAAGGGTTGGTTGGAAGTAATAATGCTAAATGAATTAAGTCAGAAGGAGAACGATCAATACTGGATGGTGTCACTAGTATGTGAAATATAGAGGTATTAAACTAAGTCAGATAAAGACAAGAATAAAAAATAATCTTGATTCTTGAATCTTTTTGTAATTTTTTATGGCTCAATATTATAAAAATGAAATATATCTACTCTTAACACCTTAATTTAATGAGCTGTGTATTCTACAGTGATTAAATAACATACATATACCTATGCAGCTATAATGTGGTAAAATTTACAGTTGAACTTTGGAAACCTGTCATATCACTGAATCTCAACTAATTCATTTATAATCAAATATGTTGCAGGAGTAGACAATCTCTAGAGTCTCTTCCAGATAGTAAATATAGACTATTTCCAAAAGACATGTGACATAGTTTGTCCATCTAGTTACAACACAGACAATCTGTATTCCATTGAAATCCATCATGGGTATAAAGAATTGATTTTCTATCCTTGTGAATTACTTTGCATGTATTGCATTTGCTCTTTTAATAGTTGCCAGCTAATCATCTATTATTTCTTGAACATGCCATGAATTTTACCCTCCGAGTTTTGAAACAAATATTAAATGACACTGACATTAGGAACTCCCACCCCTTGAGAAATGAAATTCAAGAGTTTTTCCCTAAAATAAATATTAACCGTTGATTCAATCTTTGAAACAATAGTCACAAAAAAGAAAAAATACACATACCGAACATGGATACTTTAGTTAAAATGCCATTACCTAATAGCAAATGAAAGAGACTACCTGTGTAATAGAAGAATGTATTGAAACCTATTCAGAGTTACTGAAAATCTATTTTCACCCCAGTAAAATACAGGAAATATGTTATATCAGAAACCAAGGATGAATATTTACCACACTATTAAAGTCCATTCAAAGGAAAATAATTTTTGATAAGATTTTTTTTATTTTTTGGAAGTTGTGAAGGTAATTCTTTAATCTGTGAAAATGGTTTTAATACTAATTATGATTACAAATTTAAATTTCATATATAGACTAAGTTATTTTTAGATAAAAATACTTATGGTTTTCTAATCTCCTGGGCTATACAAAATGAATGGATATTTAGGAAAATTAAATAATTTACAATTTAAAAGACTAACATGATTCAATCTATATATAAAGCACAAGGAGATTTCTGAATTTGAATTTTAGTAGTCAGAAAGAATGTGATAGCATTATGAAACTATTGTACACACTTTCTGGAAATTTCTAATTTCTAATATGAAATGCTTTATAGGCAAGCACTGTAAAATAGGTGAATGCTTAGAAAAAACACAAATAATTTTAGAAAAATGAAGATTTTTACTAATAAAAAACTAAATATTCCTGAGCCAAACAAATGGTTCATATAACCATATTTATAAGTGATGTGGATAAGTGAATATAAGGTTCCATTTTTGACATAGTCTCTATTTTACAAATGAGAATGTTCAAAATCAGCATATTTGTAATTTATCCATTAGTAATCATGTATTTTTCTCAAAAAGCTGATTTAGTCTAATTTTTTTCTGGGTTTTTTTTTTGTTTTTTTTTTTTTTTACAAAATGTCCAACTAAGTTATCCTTAATAAGTTCTAGCTATAAACTTTACATCCAATATATAGGTCAGCATCACACACACACACACACACACACACACGAAAAGTTACATGTGACAAGTTGTCAGTTTCTCAACGGACACCCCATCCTCACCAGCCACTTAACCACCCAGTCACCAGCTGTATAACTGCCAAAGTGCAAGCCCTGCTCCTATTTCCCATCAGCTCTGCAGAAGATCAGGGTATGGACTTTGAAAAGTCTACCTTTTTTTTTTTAATCATTACTGGATTTTATTTTATTTTTAATTTTTTAATCATATTTTTTTACATATTGTGTATTCCCCATAGGTTACCCACCACCAATTCACCCGTGAACCATCACCATAGTCCCTTGTGCTCTTCTCTACCCCTTTTTGAGCCCTTATCCTCCCCCTCCTTTGCTGGATGTCACTTTCTTGTTTGGTTCGCCTATATTCTGGTTATAAGTGAAACCATTGGATATTTTTCTCTCTCTTTCTGGCTTATGTCACTGAGCATTGTCCCCTCTAGCTCCATCCATATTGCTGCGAATTGCATTTGTTTATCTTTTTTGAATGCTGAGCAGTATTCCACTTTGTATATATACCACATCTTCTTGATCCAATCACCTATTTTGGGGCATCTGGGTTGTTTCCATATTTTAGCTATTGTAAACAATGCTGCAATAAACATGCGGTTGCATATCTTTTTTTGGATTAATGTTTTTGTATCATTTGGGTAGATTCCTTTTACTATTGAATTGGTTGTGAGCTCCAACCACTTGCTCAAAAGTTACTTCTCACTATTCCTTTTACAAATCCACCTCCAGGGTAATTCCAAGAGCTTATTATATCACCTTTACTGCAAGTATTTAGCTTTGACCTCCATTATCTTTCTTCTGAATGAGCACAGTGGCCTCCTAACCAGTTGTGCTTCCCTTCTTACTTATAACACAGTAGCCAGAATGCTCTTTTAAAACATAAATCAGATCACATCTCATCTCCAATCAAAACTATCCAGTGGTTCATCACTGCAAGGGAGCAGCTTCTCATAATAACTTATAAGGGCTTAAAATATTTGGTCTTTTGTTACTTCTCTGAGTTCATCTCCTATCATTTCCCTCTTATTCATTCTTCTCCAGGGAAGCTTAGCTATTTCTAAAACCCATCAATACCTACTAATATAAGGCCTTTTCTCAAATATTTTTTTGGCCTAAAATGTTCTTTAGCAAGATGTCCTACATGCCTCAGTTCCAGAATTATTTCAAGTCTTTGCTCAAATATTATCTTCTGAATTCTTAACTTACTGATCTGTACCATCTTTTGCCATTCTCATTCAGGGACCCTCAATGTCCTGCCGTTTTTTAAATTCCCATGGTACATTTCTTTATTAAACTGTCAGATGATTTAGTCACATATTATGTTCATTATCTATTGTATACTTAGTCTTGTTATATATAAATTTTCAGAGGGCAGGCGTTTTTTACTGCTGAACACTACTGTAATCCTGACATCTAATGCAGTGTCCATCATCAGTAAGTGCACATTTCTTAATAGAAGCAACACCAATTGAAAAAATTTTTTAATTTTTTTTTATTTATGCATACAAGACCTGGGGTGTAGGCTAGAGGTATGTGGGGAGGGGGAGTAAGAGGATTCACCAGAGACGGAGTGGGGAGCAGAACAGGCAGATCTACTGAATTACACTGTTGAGGGGAACAGTGAGTGAGATGAGAGGTCTGCTATGCCATTTGTATTAACTCCCTAGCCAGGGATCAAACTCATGCCACAGTGGCTGGCAATAGCTTGACAGCACTGAAACGTTAGCCCCTGTGCCACCAGGGAGGCTTATTAATTTATAACCTTTAATATGCATGACAATAGTATATTGATCTTAAAAATTAATCTTTACATGTTATTCTTTTCATTCTTAGTATTAAATTTGTAGCAAGTTCAAATATTTTTACATCCAGATATATCCCATTTTTGTCAGCTTTTATCTCAAAAATGTTAAATTAACCATCCAGTGTTTCCTGAGTACCTCACATAAACCTTATTTGCCTGTGTCAAATTTTGGGCTCTCCCTGCTTTCCACACCCTAGCCAGAATAATTTTTCTTTAGTGTTTTTAAACAAATATCTACTGGGATAACATTGGTTTAAAACATTGTAAGTTTCAGATGTACAACATTAGAATTCACATCATGATTACCACTTACATTCTAATTTCTGTCATCATACAGTTGCCCCCTTTATTCATTTTATAAACCCACTAAACCCCTCTCTATTTGCTAACCTCCAATCTATTCTCTTCATCTGATAGTGTATTTTTGTTCTATTTGTTCATTTGTTTCTTTATCTCCCACATATGAGTAAAATTATATCTCTTTCTCCTTCTGACTTATTCCACTTAGCATAATTCCCTCCTACCCATGTTGTCACAAATGGCAAGATTTTCTCAATATTTATATAGATGAATACTGTTCCATTATGTATGTATACTGCATCTCTTATCATCATATCTCCCTAAGTAATTCTTTCTGATGAATCACCATAGAAAAGTGACTGATCTATAAGCATCTCTATGATATTCATCCTCCCCTATATCCTTCCATCTTGAACATATACATGCATGAACATATACATATACAAACACAAGTGCACATTTTTTATAGCCATAAATAGACCATATTTTATTTCCATGATTGCAATTTCCTTTTACTTCAGGGATTCCTACATACATGCCTCCCTTAATTATCTTGATGAACAAAAGCTCCTTTATTAAAAAGAGATCACTTTCATATTACATTATCATTGAAGTTGGTTTTGATCTTATTTAGGCATTTGATATCCATCAGCCTACATAACATAATTTCAGGTCTTTCAAAAGCCTAATTGATCCAACCATTACTGTTTGAAGCAATGACTCACAGAAAGATTGACTATATGGAGAATGTCAGTTGTTTGTCAAAAAATCAGTCTACAGGGAGATCTCATTGTTATTCCAGACTTTATCTAGACTTAGAAATTGGGTAGTTAATTTATTAAAGGAGCAGTAAAACACTAGGACACAAACTTTAATGAAAATTACATATAAAGCTCAACATTTTATATATTCACACACACACATATATTCACAATCTGAATTGATTTGATGAATAAGAGACTTTGCTATATAAGAACACAGTTTATTACTACATGTTCATATACATCCACATTCACAAATATATAGCTGCTACCCAGGCTGGCTACTACTGTTCATCCACAGGATGCTTACCTATTGATTCTGAAGACAAACTACATTTGACTTCTGTGCTTCTTGTTGTCCGAAACCCCTTTTTTACTGATATATTACTTATCCAATTAAAGTCAACTTTTGTCATTTTGAGGCATGGGTTGCAAAACAACTATATAGGTAAGATAAATGTGAAACCCTTTGGATGTAACAGTGGGGATCAGGTGAGTGAGGCAAGCTGAACACATATACCATTACATCAGAGGGCAGAAACGAACTGCTATTCTGGAATGTTGACGAGCATTTGATATGTCTCTAATTTTAAGAAACACTGAAAGTTTGGATTATTTTTTATTGAGATAACACTGGTTTGCATCATTGTTTGTATATTAAAAGTGTAAGATCTCCCTTCTCAGGTGTTGTTACCTGTCTCTCTTTATAGCTTCTTAATTTTAAAGTTAGTATCTACTTAACCATTAATTTAAACTTTTAAAATGTAGTCCTCAAACTACAATTTTGCAATCTCTACTTTCCAATAAATGTACATTGCATCTCAAGTGCCATGCTTATTTAAATTGAAAATTTCTGAGGTGCCTCATTTGCTTCATTTCAGGTCATTCATATGGGGGGGTGATATAAAAATTCTTCCTGTTTAGGAACCAATAACTTTTTTTTTTGTTACTAATTAATGCTTGAAAATCCATAATTAGCATTAAACACATCCTTAAAGCCATATAAAATTTACACATATAGATTGGATAATATATTAAACTGTTGCATAATTTATACATGTAGAAGTTAGACTTTTATAGAGCATCTAATCCAAACCCTTTATTGGATACATTATATAATTTATAGAGAAAGTGGACCTAGGTCTTATACCAAGTTCCTGACTCCAAATTTAGGGTGCTTTCTAGTTTTTTATGATATATTTTCTTTATCTCGTAGTGTGACTGAAGGGTTTTAAAATCAGTTTTGCTTTTTATGGAAGAATGTGGTCAATCATAAGAAATGTTTAAAGAACACTGAGCATGCTAAAACATGAATGATAAGATGCCTTACAATATTGACTCTCTACTCCAAAGACAAGTTCATTCTCTTTTTTAAAAAAATGTGTATGAGAATTACATACTTTCATTTCTTTTTACCCAATGAACATACATAATTTGCATAATCCTAATGTGTAAATACAGTTTTATGATTACTCAGATTGAAATTACTTGTTATTCAGAATCAGTTGTAGATAGAAGCCTGAAGTTTCATCCATGAAAGGTTTTGGAACTCTTATACTTTCTGCTCTAAATATAACTTTTTCTTGGTTGCTTACATTTCTCCATTCCTATGTGTTTCTTCAATGGAAGAATAATTATCTACATATCTTATAATAATAGAAAGCCATAGCATTTAGCAGTGTTCAACATTTCCATAGTCATTATTTTACTTGTATTTATTGGTTTATGAGGACTTAATATGATTCATATTTTGTGAACGAAAAATGTAAATAACATTTTTATTCAGTGTCACACACACACACACAATTTCTTTAGAGCTTTTTGACATCTTTGTTTTAGTAATATTGGGTGATATTTAACTTCAGTGCAGTGGATTAAATTTTCTTTAATGTACACAAATTTGAAAAAATTCACAAATAAATATGTGACCACCTCAATTTTGCCTTGTGTTAACTGTATTTCTTAGAGTACTTTGCTAAACATAGGAAATATGATAAAAGTAAGACTGTACCTTTATGGCTAAGTGCTTGAACTCCCCTTTCAAAGGTTTTCCTCTTTCTTTGATTTAAGACAAATGTACCTGGTAAATAATATATTTGGTTTACTGAAACTGGAATTTTAACAAATATTCTACAATCCACTGCTTTAAAGGACTGGTAGTTTCAAGTACTAACCTCTAATTTTGTTAAAATCTACCTGCCAATTTTTCTGTAAGATTTAAGTGTTTCATTTATTCAAATAATACATCTCTACAAAGAAGATTGCCTAAGGCCTCAAAACTTTGTGTATTTAAAGAGCTTAATAGGAAAGAAATCATCTGCCTGGAAAAAAAATAGTCAAAATGCATCTTCTATTTTGTGCAATAATATGAAAACAATATTTTCATATGAAAATATGGAAACAATATAAAAAAAATTTGTCACCGCAAAGACATGTCTCTGAAGTCTCTTAATCATGACATATTTTATTAGTGCCTCTAGTTCATTGGTCTATTGTCCAGTGAAGGTCAAAGGGAGAAATGAATTTTTTTTTATTTTCTTGTTTTCGGTTTTATATCTGTTTGGTTTGGTTTGAGTTCCTTGGGAGGCAAGTGTTTAACTTTTCTCTTTCTATTTTGCCCTCATCAGACTCTATTCCACTCCCATAACCTTTCCTATTTTCCCACTTTTTTGTATTTACCTGACTGATTTTGAGCCTTTCATAAATTGTCTGTGATATAATTGTCATTGTATCAAAATTCAACAACAAGGTCCATTGTCCATCCAATATCCATTCAATATGAGCGCCTCTTTTAGTACTAGCTCTAATTGGTCACAGTTCTGGTCAAGCTGCAAGCAATGAAGGGAGGTTATTTTACTCTTACGGAACTCACTATAGAAGACTATTTCTAAATATAGTCATAAGTTTCTGGACAATAAAACTATGCGACATTCAGCAGGGGAGGAGGGGAGAGTAAGGGCTCAAAAGGGAAGAAAGGAGCACAAGGGACTATGGTGATGGCTTCATGGGTGAACAGGTGATGGGCAACCTATGGGGAACACACAATAATGTTAAAGATATGAATAACAAAAGTAAATAAAATAAAAGTAAAAAAAAAAAAAAGACTATCCCATTGCTGTCTTATCATCCCCTACCCATTCTTCTTCAGTTCATTTCTCTTCTGTTTCAAGGATCGTTGAACATTCAGTATGTGATGAGTCATTGAGGATGAATAGCTGGTAACATCTTCACCCTACTGCTATTATTTTCCAAAAAACATCTTGTCACTAATGATTCATGAATTCAGATTGAATTTATTGAATGTGACCGTTCTTTACCACATATTCTAACTACTCTAGTAGGTACTGGAATGACATTAGGGATTCTGTGATCTAGAGAACCAGAGACTAAATATATAGATTTAAATGACTTTTTAACTCATCACTATCTTATTGTAAGCCTTGACAAGTAATAATTTTCCCTCTTTTAATCCATACTCTTTACTCTAAAAATATGACCTAAATCTGAATTATACTTCTAGAATTCAGCATTAGAGGATTCTCCAGCAGCCTGCTTACATGAAATGTACTGCTAAATCAAATATGAATGCTCTAGGAACATTGGCACTAAGGTTCTTAGAGCACTCCTGGTTTAGAAATATAAGGTGGGGAGATAATCAGACTTTTCTTGAGTTTGAGTAAAATAAAAAGAAAACCCTAAATTCAAAAATGTGGAACATTGCATAAAATATGATAGCTAGGATTCCAATAAAATAGAAAATTGTATGTGTATATTTATATCTAATGAAGGGAAAATAGTTGTTTTTCTATGTTCATGCTCGATAACCAATATCACATTTTTGTGACCAAAAAACTTTGTACAGCTGATGTTTAAAAACTCTAAATATGTTTCAGTATGCTCTAAACAACTTATAATGATTTTTCCATTGTGTCTTATATATAAATTTATGACTTATACTGATATACATATGCCATTTGTTAATATATTTACTTTTAAATGTTGCCAGTAGCAAATACACTTAATTTAAGTGATACTGGCACTTATGAAAACATTTTATGGTTTCACTATAACATATTTCTATATTCTATCCATCTATAAGTATTGTTTACATGGCATTTCTAGAACACATTGTATTGCAGACTGCTTTATATTTACCTTCATTTAGCTATGAAATATCACTGAATAGATGGGTATTTGTTAGAGTTGAAAAATGGGGTACTATAAAATTGCATAATTTCAGTTATAAACCAATAACTACAAAGATTGATAATAAAGCTTATTAGAAATTTCTATGGGTTTTGTATTTAGTTCAAGGCATATTTCCTTTTCTTGAGATTTCAGTGGTCACACGGCACACAGTGACTTATAATTCCTGTTTCTTGGCCTCTCATCTTCTTTTTGAGAAGTTCAGTTTATTCTCTCTTTCTCCAAGTCTACACCTCAGTAAAATTTGTTCAGTAGGAAGCCATACATTAGAAAAAAAAAAAAAAAAACAAACTACCATATATTAAAGATTCATATTTCTACTGGTTGCCAGGTCCTAATGATGCTATTGCACATTGACTACATGCCTAGTTGTAATCACCTTCAAATAATTGTTTCTATACTTGATATAAAACCACTGGGAATTCCTTCTCACTTTTGGTTATGCACAATAAACCTGACCATGTCAAATTAATTACTACACTAGTTCCTGCTCAAAGTAATCAAGTTAATTGAAGGGCACAGATCACACATTATTTTCCTTTCTATCTATTCCCAATGAACTCTTGCAATCTTTGTCTCACAATAACCCAGTAATACAATATTAAGCAGAAAATCCAAGAGAATTCAATATAAATATGAAAAATGTTAATTTCCCTCAAAATATATTTAAAGTATATCTATAAATATATATATACACACTAACATTTCTAAAGCTTTAAATCAAATTATATATGATGAAGATGCAAAACAAATTATTGAAAAGAATGTATATTGGTACAAAATCTGAAAAAAATTCTTCCAGTATCTATTCAACTTATGTGAATATACACTTTAAGACTCAACAGTTCTATTCCTTGCCAGATACCCTGTAGAAATGAGTGTTTATATCCACCAAAAGACATGTATAAGAATATTCATGACTTTAGTTGTAATGCCTAAAAATGTAAATAAATCAAATAAATATCATCAATAAATTGACAACCAAATTATGATACACTCATAAAATAATACTACCCAGCAATAAAAAAACATTATTAACATGCATAGCAATATGAATGAATTTCAGAGATATGATGTTGAGCAGAAGTAGTCAAAAATAGAAAAGCATGATTCTACTTATATAGATTTGTTTAAGCTAATCCATGGTGTTAAACTCAGAATTATGGTTATTCTCAGAAAACTAACTAGAAGAGGTCACGGTTGAAACTTCTACAATTTTGGAAATATTCTAGCAACAGTTAAGTGTGATAATCTTATCTAGAGTGATAGGTAAAGCTCCATTGGGCTGTCTGCTTAAGGATTGTGCAGTTACGCATCCATAAAAATCAGTAATAAAAGAAAGTGTGTTAGGTGTTTTCAAAACAAATGTAACAATACCTGCCATGTTGATAGGATTGCCCTGTGATCCCAATACACAGAATGTATAGAAATGGAAAACCTCACTAATTGCCTTTGATGGTTTTTTGTTGTTGTTGCTTTGTTTTCTTTTCTTTAGTGTCCTGAATTTAAAAGACCCAGAGATATTGCAGTTGACTGGGTTGCTGGAAATGTTTATTGGACTGATCATTCTCGAATGCACTGGTTCAGTTACTATACTACTCACTGGACAAGTCTGAGGTACTCTATCAATGTAGGGCAGCTGAATGGCCCCAACTGCACCAGACTCTTAACAAATCTGGCTGGAGAACCCTATGCTATTGCTGTCAATCCTAAAAGAGGGTAGGTTCATGTCTTAACATTTGCATTTCTTAATGTGAGTGCCTGTTTTTGCAGATTATCCCATCTGTGCTTAGCAGTTTTGTTTTTAAAATGAGTGTTCAATGTAAAACAGGTTCACAAAACTAAAATCACTCTACCTCTTTCAGTGAAAGCGTGCCATTTTTACATCAAATAGTGCTGCAAATTTTTTTCTTAAGCTGTATCACGCATCCGGTATGATTTTTTATACATTTATTGCAAAATGATTAAACTGACTTAATAAATATATAGCCACTATTATTAATCTTCAGTTGAATTTGCAAGATTTAAAACAGTGTTAAGCATATTAAGCATTAAGGTTTACTGATTTTAGTATTTGTGATAATAAAAGATAACGGTATATGTATAAACGAATTAAAATGATCACTCTTTTATTCTTTTCTATTTATAAGCAGTGATCAAAAAGGAAAATAGGAAAATGCCAAATAAAATGTCTAATCACCACAAAAATATTTCATTAGATCCTATGTTAAAAAGGGCAACTGTTATTTACATTCTAGAATTATATGATGAAGTGTCGTCAGAAGAGAGTGTTTTCTATTTGAGAACATGGTTACTTCTCTATCAAAGAAAAGCATATTGATGCACAATCTATAATAAAATTAATATTGTATCATAATAAGATAGTTTCAGTGGTTGGGAATATATTTATTGTGAAATTTCCAAAATCAAACTTTAGGTTTCAAATAATGAGCTATAGTGTATCTATTAAACATTGACTGTCAAATTTTAGTGTATAAGTGTGACTGTTTAAATTGTTGATTCCCAGTGCTCTCTATCAGAGATTTCCATTCTTTAAGTTTAGAATGTGTGTCCAAGGATCTGCTTTTTAAGAGTCTCTGGAATGATTCCGATGCATGTGTTCTGTAGAGACAGTCATTTGGAGAGCGGAGATGGGTTATAACAGCACCATTATCAGGCTAACCACCTTGATATATCTCTTCAGGATGATGTACTGGACTGTTGTCGGGGATCACTCCCACATCGAAGAAGCAGCTATGGATGGAACACTGAGAAGGATTTTAGTACAAAAGAATTTACAGAGACCCACAGGTATGTTGTGTTTTTGACACAGTCTAAAATGTGAAGCAGTATGCTAAGCATATTAGCATTGCAGTTCTTTCTAGTTTTGCTGGCAATGTAATCATTTTTACAAGCAGATAAAATAATTTATAGTATGACTTTATGAAAGTCATTAAAATTTCATGTTGTTTTTCCCAACTTGAAAGTCAGGTCCTTATCATACTCCCAGTAATATTATGGAGATGTTATTTGAAAATTGCCTAAGTTGTAATGCTATTAGTAGGATTTCACATGCGTGAAAGTTTGATAGTTTATAACAGTGTCTTAGGGTATTTGTACAGCTACCTGCTAATGATGTTGGGATAGATGACACTATTCCTAGAAGATGAGAAATTATGTGTACCGAGAGGTGGGAAAATATACATAATTTTTGTGAAAGGCAGGTTTGATGTTTCTTGACTTTTCATTCACAGCTCTTTTCAATCTGACTTTGATCTCTCTCAGTCTTGTCACCCACACTATGACTACAGTCTCTCTACTCGCAGGGCTGCTTAGGAACTCAAGTGTATTCTCTGCCTTCCTGTTCTGGCTCCTATGCCCTTTTCCTTCAGCTCCCAGAGGTGGGAGATAAGCTCTTCCAATTATTGTTTACCTAAGTAAAGTTTACCCATTTATAAAGTCTAACCTCAGTATTCTTCCTACATAAAATAATTTTAGAATACAGGGACCTCAGCAATTTTGTACCACTAAAACTCTACCCACCCTCTAAAACTCACCAGAAGAACAGACTACATCTTCTCTAGCACATGTGATTTAACAATTTTGCTTTATAGTGTCTTACATAAGTAAATGTTCATATTAACATTTCGTGTACCTTATGCCTTTTTTCTCCAGCTACCTCAGTTTCTCTCTTTACAGGAAGGGAGGAGCAGTGTTTGGAATTTAACATAAGTGTGCCTCCATTCAGTTATTTAAAAAATACTAATTGAACCCCTACCTCAGGCCAGAAATTATTTCAGATGTTGTAGAAGTTCTTACACTTGCAAAGAGGTATCTAATTCTCAGGAAACTTAGCTTCTTATAATGAATGGGAAAAATACACAATACACACACATATGTCAGATATATAACATGTCAGAGATAGAAAAAAAGCACACAGTAAGGGAAGGGCACTACTTATTTGTAAGTACTGTTTTCATTATGATTGTCAGAGGATTCATCTCTGAAAAAAAATATTTGAAAAGAAAACTGAGTAAAGAGAGACAGGAAGTCATGAGAATATGAGAGAAAAACACTTCTAATCCTAGAGAACCAAAATTTATGAATTAGAAATGAGGTTCAAAAATAGCAAGATTATTAATATGCCTAGAAGCAAATGAGCAACTCAGGAGAATGGTAGGTATGAGGGAGGCCCGATGCAAGCTCTCTGGATCTGGAGCACATTGATGAGCACTGAGTTGAATGGGAATCATGGGAGGGCATTGATGAGGAGACTGCCATAATGTGACCCTATGTTATTTTCACTTTTATGGCCTTTGTAATTCTTTGATTTTAAGAAAGGTTTTGATTTTTAATTAATTTCACAGTTATAAAAAAGTTATGAGGTTCATTTTTTTTTCTTTTTATTGCATTAACATTGGTTTACAATACCATATATGATTCAGCAATAGAGGACCACACCTCTTCAGATGCACACTACCAGGCCACATCTACCACACAGGCACCAGCGGTCCTCCACTGTAGTCCACTGGACCCTCCTCCCACCTTTCCTATCTGCCCTTCTCCGGCATCCGATAGCCTCAATTTTAAAGTCATGTTTCTAGGGCTTGCTTTTGTTTTGGTTTTGTCTGAGCCTTTGTTTTCTTTCTCTATATTCCACATATGAATGAAACCATCTGTTATATGTCTTTCTCCTTCTGACTTACTTCATTTAGCATTATCCCCTAGTGTTCCATCCATGTTGTTAAAAATGGCAAAAGTTTATCATTCTTAAAGCTAAATATTATTCTATTGTAGATATATATGCATCTTCCTAATTGACTCATCTGTCCCTGAGCATTTAGGTTGCTTCCATAATTCTACTGTAAATAATGCTACAATGAATATAGGAGTGCAAGTTTCCCTTCAACTTAGTGTTTTTGTGTTCTTTTGGTAGATCCCTAGAAGTGGAATTGCTAGATAATATGGTAGATCCACTTGAAGTCTTTTGAGAAACCTCCATACTGATTCCCAAAGGGCTGGACCAATTAGTCAATACATTTCCACCAACAGCGTATTAGAGCTCCAATATATTCACATACTTACCAACATTTGTTTTTTCTGGTCTTTTTGTTATGGGACATTTTCACAGGTGTCAAGTGGTATCTCATTATGGTTTTGAGTTTTATGTCCCTGAAAAGTGACAATGAGCATTATTTTCAGGGGCATGTTGGTCATCTGTAAGTCCTTTTTAGAGAAGTGCATATTTAGCTCTTTTTCTCATTGTTTGATACTGGTTATTTATTTTCTTTTTGTTGAATTGTATAAGTTTTTTGTAGCTCTTGGATATACCAGCCCTTTTTCAGATGTATAGTGTGCAAATGTTTTTCCATCCAGTAGGGTGTCTTTTGATTTAGTGATAGTTTCTTTCACCGTGCATGAAAGAAACTAAACAGCCTTTTAGTTGATGTAGTCTCAATTGGTTATATTCTCTCATGTTTCTCTGGCTGTTGGAGATGAATACATGAACACATCACTGAAGCATATGGCATGGAGTATTTTTCCTATTTTATTCTCTGTATTTTATGTTTTCAGGTCTTATATGTAAGTGTTTTACCCATTTTGAGTTGATTCTTATGTATGTTATGAGATAATGGTCTAGTTTCATTCTTTTACATGTGGCAGTCCAGTTTTCATAACATGGTTTAGTAAGGAAACTTCATTTCTCCAGTATACACTAGATTGTAGATTAACTATCCACACAGGTGTGGGTTTATTTCTGATCTCTCAGATTCTTTTTCCATTGGTATTCTTAATCTACTCACTAGTCTTTGGGCACTTAAGTTGCCTTCATACTTTTAATAGTTCAGAATTAATTTTTAAAAACATCATTAATGCTAATATATTATGTAATCATAATATATGTAACAGTATTTTTATTTTAAAGAATGGCTCAGAAGTAGTTTATAGCATTGCCTGCTTGTATAAAAAACTGCAGAGTGGTTTTCAAAGTGGCTGTACCATTTTTATATTCATACCAGCAACACATGAGAGTTCTGATTCCTTTATAGCCTCACCAATGGTTGGTATTATCAGTTTTTCCTTTTTCTTAGTCATTTTAAAAAATAAAAGCAAACAAACAAGAAAAAAGAAAAAGAATTGCCTGTTGGAGAGTAATTAGGAATGAGTCTGAGACAGGAAATCCTATGCAGTTTATTTATATAAGAGAAACTTATAAAAGCTGGAGAAGAAAAAGCAAAAAAACTCAGAAAGACTATCTCAGTTTAAGTCCAGTCTTGACTTGAATCTCACATGTGTTTTGGCACATAAATTTTTGAAACAGGTAAGGGAGTGAGCGTTTAATCTGACCCATCATTTGCTGTTTGGGTGCTAACTTCCCAAGCAGAGCTGCTGCTGTCAGTTGAGCACAGTTCTCTGAAGGAGGAGGCAAGTGTGAGTCCTCAGCTGCTAAAGCAGCAACTGGAGGTGGGCCCACTTCCCTAGTAAAGGAAAATTGAGCTGGACACTAGCATCTCCTACAGTGGCCAAGTGAAATGAGCATGAATTGGACACTGCCCTTCTGTTAACCCTTCTGCTCAGCAAGACAGGTAACTTAATAATAAGCACATTAACGCTCATTTATTTTTCTCATGGGGTTTAAATTTGAGAAGAAAAAAATAAACAAGTGAGACGTGCACAGAAAAAAACTGTAGTTTTGGTGAAATGTGAATATTGATATATCCCTATAGGGTAAGTGAATTCATCAGGCTTTTTGCATCACCACCCTCTGTGGCTATCACCTGTGGTCTTGATTGTTCTAATTCAGGAGGCACTTGGGAGTGTGGGAGTGGGGCATGTGTGCCTGATGGTGGACACTTAGCGTATGGGTAAGTGTGCACACCTGGGCCTAGAGGGGAAGGCTATGGGAGGACTATTACGAGGAAGTCAAGTGACATGACTACAAAAGATGAGAGACTGTGAGAGAGCGACAGAGGGAGACCAGAGAAAAAGTAAAGGTTCATGGGAGGCTCGGTTTCCTGCCTGCCTCCAAACCTTCCCTCTGCCTGGCGCATTCCTGCCTCCTTGCATGCCAGCTTCCTTGCCTGGTGTGCCTGTGTGCCTGTGTGCCAGGTTCCCTGAGAGCATTAAAGCCTGAAAAATCCACTGAGGTCTCTGGAACTTGCCTTTATCTGTCTGGCCAAGTTGACATTGAAACTGCTCTTGCTCAAGACATTTCAGAGGAAGATGGATTATTTCCAATACAAGAAAATTGTGTGACTTGCCACTTGAACAAGTGCTTGAAAAGTAGACATTTCAAAGGTAGGCAGAACATCCATTACGGGGCAGATTTTGTGAAGGTTGTTCTTTGGAGCCAATTACATTGGTTTCAACTCCACAGGGTCACTTGTTAGCTGTGATATCTCAGAATTGAACTTATTATCTTCACAGGTTGTGGTTTATTACTAGCAAACCAAAGGATGATCATAATAACTTAAACTTTTACTATATCAAATATTATAACGCTCTGAGCTATAAAACCATTGTATAGCACGTGGCTTGTCCAGAGCCTTAGGAGTTATGGTGTACCTGGAAGGGAACAAGGTAGGTAATATAAGAAGAGCTGAGAACAAAAACTTTAAATGCCAAGGAATATAGATATATTTTAGTCAATAATAAACCACTGTACAGTTTTGATGTAAGATGTGATCTAACTAAGGTAGTTATTTAGGCATATCATTTTGGTAGCACTGTGCCAGTGGGATGAATAGTTACAGAGACTAATGCACCAGATAGTGATATAGAGACTAAAACATTAGTCTATAAAATGGTCTGGATGAGAGTGGAGAATAGCATAAACAGAACAGAAACAGTGACATTTTAAAAAAGGAGGGGGCATGTATGTGAGAGGCAAAACTGAGTTAACATAGTAGAATTATTGAACATGTGTGAGAATAAAAGAAGAGATAGCAAATGTCTCCAGGAAGGATAAAAAGTGAAATTAAAAAGTTCATATGAATAAGGTGTGGTATATTTCTACTGTGGAATATTGCTCAGTGATCAAAAAAAAGACACTCATGCCATTTGTAGCAACATAGATGGAGGGAGAAGGATTATGCTAATTGCAATAAGACAAAAGAAAAAGAATAAATACTAGGTGGTCTCACTTATATGTGGCCAACCAAAAGGCCAAGAAAAAGTCAAAACTAGCAAGCTGACCGTAGAACTGAGGCATTTATATGAACATCTTTTTAGTTCCTTCCTTCACTCATCCCTCCGTCTTTTCATTAAAAATATTAGATGTTCACTATATGGGAGGTTCTATCTGTTATATAAAATATACGTTTCTACAGTCATGGAGTTAATAGTCTAATGTGGTGGACTGTAAAATCAAAAGGAAAAATGGGTGTCTGTGATTTTTCAGGCACAGGCATATGTGTGTAAGTGGCTCTTACCAAGAAGAATGGGTGCTACTGAGAGGTGCCACCTTAATTAGAATGGGAGAAAAGGCTTTTGGAGGAGTTGTTAAGATTAGTTGTTAAGACATGTGAAAGGGTGGGAATGGAGAGTGATCTTACAACACAAAGTAAAGAACAAGTGTGAGGCCCTGAGATAGGGAATGAATTTGCAGCAAAGCCATGAAGCATACAAACGACATGAAAAGTAACAGGAGAGGAGGCTTAGGGTAGGGGCCACCCATGCAGGTCTTAGAGACCACGGCAAGTACCATTGCCTCACATTAAGAAGGAAACCACAATCTGGTTGTCACCAACCTTACAAAATCAGGTTTGTTTGTTGCCTAACTAAGATCAAATGACTAAAACATTGATGCTTGAAGCAGAGAAGTTTATTGCAGATCAGCTAACAAGGAGGCAAGTGAAAAAACAAACTCAAATCTGCCTCACAGGTTAGGAAAGAAAATGAAGTTATACAGATTTTAGGAATGAGGTTTGAGAATAAAAAAGTTAAATTTTATTGACTGTAAAGCAGGTTAGGGGCAAAGAAATATGAAAGCAGCTGAAATTAATTAGTCAGTTGCAGGGCAGTTTATATATATAAAAGTACGAAGAGTTGATTTCTTCAGATACCTGGAATTTTGAATTTCTTCTCGTGGTTCCCCAGCTCTGGGTAGTCCCACCTCCTGTGCTCTGCACTAGTGAGTAATAATCTCACCAATCTCTCCCTGCCTCTGCCAGTCACCTGCCTCCTAAGATGCCATGGACACTGCTGAGTTTCAGGCTCTACTGAGAAAAGTTTAGATCAGCCGCTCCCTCTCCCCCCCCACACTCTAAAGGTCTGAAAGTAATTTAGCCACTTGGACTTTGTTTCAGCATCAGATATCCATAGGACAGGTCAAGAAAGTAGTTGGTATGAGACTGTATACCCCATTTCCCTTTTGTAGCACGAGTATGAGTTGTCTTCTCAGCAACTCTACTCTGAAAACTTCATTTACAGGAGTAGACTCTCTGAAACCATTTATGCGTTCTTTTCACTAATACATTTATTCTGTGTCTCATATATGCCATGCCCAATAAATTACATTTAGAATGTAGGAGTGAGCACACAGTTACAAACTTCTGTCCGCCTAAAGCTTACTTCCTAGTGGGGTACAAGGACTGAACTAAGGCAGTAAAAATATAACATTTAAAAAGTAAATTATAAAGTAAGTCATATGGCGTTTGTGAAATGGAAAAAGAGAGTGAAAATGGAGCAGGAAGAAGGATCTGGAATGGGGAAGGGTTGATTGCAGTATAACGTTAAGTCATCATAGTAGAACTTTTGAGAAGGTGACCCTTGGGCACAGACTGTGTGATGCTCTCAGTCACAGGTACATGTTGCAGGTGTGAATACAAATCAAGCTAAGTCAATAAGATGGAGATAAGGCAATCAGTCCAGAGGTGATTGAAAATCTTCATTCAGGAGAACTTCTGAGCGGAACAGGAAACATATTTTGGGGAATTAGCAACAGAAAACTAATAATTAAAGTCACTGGAGATATTAAGATGGAAAAGGGAGGGGGAAATAATGAGGCTTCTTAGGGTAGAATTGGACAGGATGTTTATGTTTAGAAGAGTCAAGGTCAAAAATGAAGACTACAAACATTTCTGTGCAATAGGGGCAATGCAACAGAACTCAGTTTCACAAAAGGTGAAGGAAGAATTTCCACTCTATTGGGTATAGCACAACGCTTTACTCAGAAGAAACATGAAGTTGTATACAGACCATAAATTTAACATTGATACAGGTTTGAGTTAAAATCGAGCAACCTGCATAAACCTTTGGGCATGATTTTCATATTTGTAAATATAGATAATATAATTATCTTACAGAGAATTTATAGAAATGAATTTATGTCTGATGTTTAAATCAATATAAATTGATTAATATAATTGCTGTGTATCTGAGACTAAAAATAATGATGAAATTATAAATAATGTACCATGTGTCATAATACTGTGGCATATGTGTCCCCCATATCTGCCATACTACCTAATACTAATAATTTTTCTTATCCACGTTTTAAAATATCATTTAGTGTATTTATTAATTTGATTCATTCTCACATCATACATTGATTATAATTCTGTGAGATAAAAAAAAGTCTACAAGTCACATATAAAACAGCTATTATTTTACTCCATGTCTGCTTGCTAAACAAAGTGACTTTCTTAATATTGGAAATGCTGGTTCTGTACTTTCAGGCAGGATTTTATTCCGTCAAATAAAAATATCTCTCTATAATATCTTTACAGTGATTAATAACTCCTGAGTATAACCATGACAAATGTTAGTGATATTACAAGTGAGTCAAATCTGAGGAGATTTTTAGGAAATAATAGACAATTTAGATTTCATAATGGTATATTACTAGAAAGTAATAATGATATTTTGACTGTCAGTGCTCTGCCTCTACACACACACACACACACACACACACACACACACACACACACACACACTGTGTTTAGAGACATGTGCCTTATACAGATGGAGCCTGTGCTGTTATCTTCCATGGAAGTACATTCTTTGCTTGTATTTTCCCAGAATCATCTTATACTTGTTTGTAACTATTTTCTCTTTTGTTGGAGTATCTTTTATAAATAGATCATTTATAAATGTCATGACTGCAAGGTTGTTATATCGAAGTCAGTAAGTATAACAATGCCTCTGTTTCCCTCTAAGATTATTATCTTATTCTTTACATTTGGGGATTATAGGAATTGCTCTCTTTCCTTTATGCATGCATGTATGGGTGTGTGCACTGAGATGCAGAGCATTTGGTTACACTCTGTACTTGAATAGGATCTAGGTATCAGCATGAAGAGCAATAAAAATAGATGTAAACTTGTCACTGTCTCTTTATATAACCCCTGTGCATTCTAAGATTAGAATTGTACTATGCAATTGAATGATTAGCCTATGACCTCTCCTTTATTTGCTCACCCAAACTCTGTCATTGCATACTTTCCAAAAATCAAGCTGAGAATACCTCAGTAACATGGACTTTTATTTTCTAAAGATTTTATTTATTTACTTTTGCATAGAAGAACTGGAGTTTAGGCCAGAGGTGTGGGGGATGAGAGGATTCACCAGAGACAGAGTAGGGAGCAGAACAGGCAGGTCTACTGAAATAAACTGCTGAGGAGAGCAGCGGGCAAGACAGGAGAGGTCTGCTGCACCGTGTGGGAAACTCCCTGGCCATGGATTGAGCTCAGACTGCCATGGTGGGCCATATGGTGGTAACACTGAGACTTAGCCCCTAGGCTGCCAGGGAGACCCCCCCACATGGACTGTTATAGCATTGTCTACCTACATGATACTCCACCATCTACTGCTTTAATATTGTAATAGATCATTGACCCTAATGTAGTCTATGTGGCCCAAAAGACCATTATCAACCTAAAAAAAGCCACTACTATTATTCTTTTATATCCCCTGTAGACTATCATAGTACCTGTAATTAATAGTGCTTAAGAATAAGAATTAAAAATTCGTTATGTGAATTAAAAGATGAATGCCCACAGATTTTAACACTCTAATCTACTGTATAGTTTTAAGGCTTTTAACAAATGGCACATTTGTTAAATTAGGTACCATTTTAAACATAAGTATGCGATCACTTGTGTGGTAACTGAGTAGCATGGTACACAAAAAAACAGAAACGAGCTGTTTTGTTCTTTGCCTAGTTCCTGACAGTGTAGGGAGCGAGTAGTCCTGTGAATAACTGCTGTCTTAATAAATGCTATGTCACTTTCCAGTTTTACCTTCAGTACTAGGATATCTAGGATTACATGAGTTTGATATAAATACCACATTATTTGATATCTAGGAGCTTATTTATATTGCCTTTAGTTAACCTCAAATAAAAATGTGTCCATTTCTGAGAGAATACAGTACACACAGGCACTGTACCAGTCATGATTGTGTTCAATTCACTTAGCAGATTCTTTGTCCTTGGCCAACAAAAGGTCTCTAATTAAATAAAAAAGGATAAAAAGCCTAGGTACTATTTTGCAATTCCTAAGTATATTTCTTTTACTAACACTGATAAATGAGTATATGCATATTTGTATATGGAAAAATAACTTCAGTGTGTACTTTGCATTCTAAAAATCTAAGTAAGCATCCTATCTCTAAAAGTAGTTTTTTTTTTTTAAGATTTATTTATTTATGCATACAAGCTGGGGTACAGGCCAGCGGCATGGGGCGTCGAGAGGGTTCACCAGAGACAGAGTGGGGAGCAGAACAGTCAGATCAACGGAAATACACTGCTGAGGGGAGCAGGGTGAGAGGCAGGAGAGGTCTGCTGCGCTATCTGGGAATCTCCCCAGCGGGTGTCGAACTCGTGTTGACGCTGCCGACAGCTCCACAGCGCAGCTCTTAACCGGCCCTCTATATGTATTTTTAACAGTTTTTGAAAATATTTTTGATTTAGTGGTAAATATCCTCAGTTTTTTGAACCCCTCTTATCATGTCTTAAACCAAGAAAATAGTAGTGCACACTTGCTGGTTATTACTACCTTACAAATCTTCACTTTCCTTTAACACAGAATTTGTATAAACTTTTACACTATTTCTGAAACACAGTAATTTTAAATTATCATTCTCTCCAAGTTTTCTCTCTTAAATATTCCACTGGTACTGTGGTCAGTTATCACTAGATTATACTTCTTCATTTTCTTTATATTCCTTTTTAAAGTTTATAGTGGAAATAGAGGGACTAATGGGAAGATCCTGGCAAATTTTAGAGTTCAACAACAGCGAGATTCAAGAATCCCCAAAATGTAATAGTAGCCTTGGTGTCATGGCAGATGTTAACAAAACAACTACATATGATTAGTCATTTACATGCATTATTGTACATTTCACAAACTTAGTGACCCTGTGTCTTATCTTTTATAAGCCTTCTAAATTGTGATGCCATTATGCTTGATTAGAACAAATATCACATTTTATTATAAATTTTCCAAGCTTACACTGATTTGGTTCCAGGTATTAACATTCACACTGGAGAGAAAAATTACTTTCTCGAGCATTTATTCGTTGCCCACTTTGTTATTGGTTCTTTGTTAAAGACAAACTCATATTAAGCATGACTCTCATCTCTATTAGAGGAAAAGTTCTTTGCTTTCTTTATTAACTCTTTTAATTTAAAAGACTCTCTCTCTTATTAAAGGGTTTAAAGAAAAATAAAAATAATTTGTGGATTTTGAGGAATATAAATCCCATTCATCTAAAACATTTATATATAATTTTTATCTAGATATAATTCCATCCAATAGCACAATATGTGACCAGAGCTGATAAAGATAGTATGTCTTCCACAGGCCAAGACTAATAATTAAATATATGACACCTGTGAAAACTCTTTACTGCTGCTGAATCTGAAGAAATTATACTGATAATTCAATTGAATTATATATACATTGCTTTCTTCTTTTATACTGTTAGCACAGTCACTATTTTCAGATATAAAGACCGATTTTCTTGGGAAAGCTGTATTGTTTTTTAAAATCTGATTCTTTAGTGTACTGCATAAATTGACTAAAAACAACAGTATTTTCCTTGCTTCTTAAGCAACTGCTTTGAAATATAATGGTGGCAGCAGGAAACTGAAATATTTGATGGTTCATGTTACCCATAATTATACATGAAGAAGTAAAATCATAGCTCCCAACATAACTCCAATAACAAACTAGTCATCAAGCAGAAACTAGTAAAATATGGGTAACGTGTTTGTTAAATCATTTCTCAGATGCTGATTGAGCATAGTATATCTCTATACTATACTTGAATAGCATTATTTATATTTAGTTATTATGTGTCAGTTACATCTACGTACTTAACTGAAGAATTATTCCCAAATGAGTATCACCATGATTTTTGTTTATTATGTTGAAGTTTTGGTCCATCTACCTAAGAATGCAATTTACACATACTCATTAATACCCTTCATTTTGTTGCCTTGATACTGAAGTATCCCTCAGTTGTTTACTGAATAATCTGAATGGCAACATTCTTTAACATTCAACTTCCAAAGGAATTTTAATTGCAGTGTTCTTTCAAAGTATATAATATGTCATATTTAAGGGCAAGCTATGTCACCAAAATAAAATATCTACTGTAGTGAAGATTTATTACAGAATTCATGTGTTATAGATCTTATACTTCTATACTGAAGGAAGTTTACTTAAGATAGTCTATGTGTTAATATTTTTGTAAGAACTTCAGTCACATTATGAAATTAAAAAAAAATACTGAATAAATAGAAAAAAGTAATTTTTACCACATCATTTAAGTCATTGTTTTTTATTCACAGATACTCATGGTAAAAATGAAAACAAGCTCTCTCAGAGCAATTATATATTAGAGTAAAAAAGTTAGAGTGAAAAATTCCAGCACAGCTAAAACCTTAACCGAGTAATTTGTAGTTCTTTCTTCCCTACTGTACACATAAATCTTTAGACAACTTAAAATTCAGCATGCATACAGGAGTCTTACAAACTTTAGGTTAACTCTAAGCAGGTGAAAATATCATGATTAATTCCATGGATCTTTTATATTCTGGGAAATGCATCTTCACAAACAGTCAGAATGTAACTACTTAAACTCAAATAATGGTTGAATAGGTGATTTAAATGATGGTCGGTCTGCATATATGTTCATAAAGATAGAAATTAAATATCATGGCAATGTCTTTCAGAAAATAGCCAAAATTAAAAAAAAAAAAAAAACCAGTAAGTATTAAAAGGAAGGATCTTTAGGGCAGCTTTTCTTCTGTGGAGAATTTTGCTATTGATTATTCCATAAATCCTATGCAACCTATAGTCATGTATTTCAAATAAGAACTGGGTTCTGTCTTGTTTCTGTCTTACAAAATGCCGTAATATAAACTAGATAATTTCAGTGACTTGAAGAAAAGGTCAATAATCATAATTATGTATCAAGAACCAAAAGCCTAATTTTAATAACCTCTTTTATTTCCATTGTCTGTGTATGTGGATTTTCCAGGTCTGGCTGTGGATCATTTTAGTGAACGGATATATTGGGCTGACCTTGAGCTCTCTGTTATTGGCAGTGTTCTGTATGATGGTTCTGATTCAGTAGTCTCTGTCAGCAGCAAACAAGGTTTGTGAAGTGTTCTTGTTTTCACTTAATGATTAGAGAGAATATTAAATAATGGTATGAAAATATAAAGGTGAAAGCTTTACATTGTGGATTTCCTCAAATTCTCTTGCTCTTCAACTTGTAGCTCTTACTATTGATTACAAGTTTCATTCCTACCAGAAATAACAAAGAGGCCAGTTCAGAACTTCTTTTTTTTTTTTTAAGATTTATTTATTTTTGCATACAAGCTAGGGTGCAGGCCACAGGTGTGAGGCAGTAAGAGCGTTCACCAGAGACAGAGTGGGGAGAAGAACAGGCAGATCAGAAATACACTGCTGAGGGGAGCAAGCAGGCAAGGCAGGAGAGGTCTGCTGCACCTTGTGGGATTCTCCCCAGCTGGGCATCGAACTCCCCCCACAGCTGCTGACAGCTCGTGCCCCTGCTTACCCACTCAGCCTCCAGGGAGGTTCCAGAACTTCTTGACTCTAAGACGAATTTGGTATATTGCTGCCTACATATCCATTCTGTTGCCTCTGTCAGCACCACTGAACACTAATCTTTATTTCAAATAGCAGTGATAGGAAGCAGAAAATGAGTTACTGTATTAGTAACAATTATATTTAAAGTTAATTGATGAGGGTATTCATTTTCAAGTGAAAAAGCAGTGTGTAAAAATGACAAGTTAACCTCTGCCACCAATGACCGCAAAATATGCTCATGCCTTTTTTTTTTGCAATAAATACTTTTTCATATTTCTCTTGTGTTTACCTCCTCTTTTTTACTCTCTCATTTTCTGACTCCCTCTGTACCTCATACTTCCATTGCCTATTTAACTCAGCTATTTTTTATGAGTATAATTTCCCTTCCAAACTGCAATTCATTCTTTTATGTAGCACAATTTATTCAGAATAATTACTTGAAGTTTTTATATTTACATATCTCTGTTTACTGAAAATAGTTTTGTTTCTTGATTTTCTTAAAGATTTATTTTTGTTTATTTATGCATACAAAAACTGGAATCTAGGCCAGAGGTAGGGGGGTGGTGTGTGAGAGACAATTCACCAGAGACAGAGTGGGGAGCAGAAAAGGCAGATCTACTGAAATACACTGCTGATAGGAGCAGCAGGCAAGACAGGAGAGGTCTGCTGCACCATGTGGGTTAGCTCCCTGGCCAGGGAATGAACTCCTGTTGCAGTGGCTGCTGATAGCTTGATGGTCCTGAGACTTAACCCCTTGTGCCACCAGTAAGTCCCTCTTTTTTTTTTTAAGCAGAGAAGTTAAAAGAAAACTAAATTGAACTTTCACTGTTCCTTTGTTTCAAATGCTTTTCTTTGTATGAGCATTCTAGGTAGAAAAAAAAATTCACATTCCTATAACTGGATATAATAAAGTTAGTGTCTTTCAGCTTAAGTATAGCTTTCCCTATTTCAAAATACATTAATGACATATATACAAGTATAAAAAGCATTGTATGTTTTAAAATTTTGAGATAATAGCAAAATATTTTACTTGTAAATGTCAGTACCAAATTATTATGTATTCTATACATGATTATTTTTATAAAATTAAGTCCATAGTAATTTCTTAAAATGTGAAAAATGGGCTCTGTTATTTTTAAGCAAACTAATCTTGTGTATGATTTGACACCTTATTTTCTTTATCCCATTTTTAAAACAGACAATAGTAATATTAAATATTTGGGGGTTGAGATTGTATTCTTTAAAATCAACTTATGACTGTTAAATTAATCATTCAGATAACCTAATTTGATTATTTATTTGATCCTGACTATAATTGAGAATTTTATGAACTGCATGTTTGGGGGCAATGAATATACTTGGCCCATAGGCTTTTCTTTTGTCTGTGAATTATAAAGCAGAAAAGATTACTCTGCATGTAGTAAGCCCCCAGGAAATGCTTTGTGGTCCTGTAGATGATTAGTGAGGATGAAAATGTTTTTTATGTTCTGAGGGGCATGTTTAGTATCTCATATATTCCTACTACAAAAAAAAAATTAGTTCTAATATCTTTACATCTAATATTAAAGATATTCTAATTTTAAAACTTTAAGAGCAGTAATAATATTTTATGTGATCTTAGACAAACTCAGTCTTTTTAAGTCTGAGTATTTACATTGCAATTTTGATAATCTATCTTTAATAAATTCTAGGATTATTGCATCCACATAGGATTGATGTCTTTGAAGATTATATATATGGAGCAGGACCTAAAAGTGGTATATTTCGAGTACAAAAATTTGGCCATGGTTCAGTGGAATACTTAGCTTTAGATGTTGATAAAACAAAAGGTGTTTTGATATCTCATCGTTACAAACAACTAGACTGTAAGTACATTTTATACAGTTTCTATTTTGGTGAATTTTTCCCTTCTGTATCTCAAAAGAAGTATTTTAAAAATACTTTAACTGTTTCCATTTCTTAACTCCAGTAAATTAAATTACTTTAATTTTAATATTACCACTTTTTTTCAATTATCAAATTTGAGATTGAAATAATGGAACAGTTTCGATTTCTGCCATGCAGATATGAAAATTTCAGAATTTCACTATGATTTCTTGGAATTAGAATCAACTTTGTTATTTAAATAGTGTCGTATTCTGCTATTCTAAAATTCTTAATAAAACCTGTGAGTCTATTGACAAACTGTACGAGTCAAGAAATTCATTATTAGTCATTTGACTTTTGTCACTGATTACCAAGTAATAAATGTGGCACACATCCCTTAAATGTATTGAGTACTTTTCCCAACAATTATGTTCCTTCCAGAAAACAATAGGTAAATAATTGAAGCAGTTGTCTTAAAAGTTATGTTTCAAACACAATCATGAACAATACTGAGCAATGTAAAAAAAAAAAATGTGGCTGAAATGTTCTGTTTCTATGTAGGAATTCACTCTTCAAAAAACTGAGATTTATTTTTAATTATTCTTTAAGCAAATAAAAAAGGCATTTAACCTCATTTGATGCCATGATCTGGAAAGGTAGCAAGTGATATTTACCCAGATAAGTTTTGGAAACAGATGAAAACAAAATAAAGCCCCTTAAAACTTCCTGGAAGTCTGTATATCTTGCAGCTCTTTTTTCCCTGATCTGACATGTATGGTTCCCAGGTTGTGAAGACACTCCCTTCCATCCTCTAGTTCTGTGTAATTCATATTCATAGTCAAATATTGCCACCTTCATTAAAAAATAATGAGACTCTGCCTTGAATATAAGTGCTTGAGTAGTGGTTCTTATAGAATGAAGCCACTTTCACAGTCACCACTTCACTATCATAGCACCTGTTTTATTACATTCTAACGACAGCTTCTCTAGAGAGAGCTGCACAACAGCTATCACTACAGAGGTTGCTGAAGGTATAGACATTTAGACAAATATGAATATGGTACATATTCACCATGCACACAGGTTCCCACCTGGATGGAAGGGAAGTCATGCTAAACATGGTTGTTAAAAAAAAAAATTATCTATTTTGTTTCATCTTTGAACAAACAAATATATATGGATTTTTAAACACCTGGTATTTGTAAATACCAGGAACAAGTTGTTTCTGCTACTAAAACAATATCGGAACTATCTAAAAAACTCAGGGTTAAATCCCAGAAGTCTTGAGTTCACTTTTACACTTCCTCCTAAACTGTTCCTCGGTATCACAGACCAACTGTTTTACCAAAAAGCAATTCGAAATAGTGACAAAGTATGTGTTCGAATAATTTCTTCTCCCTTGTGGAAAGTGTAAATTAGGGTAAATTTCCTAGTAATGATGAATGTTGTTTAATAATTTGTCTTTACCTATAAAGGAGAATGGTAATCCTGAAGTGAGATACTCCCAGTAGAAATTTGATGGGCTTTCTTTTCAACATTGCTAATTCATCATTTCATCTTATTAAACTTTACATTTTTAAAACCTGTTGTATTTACAGTTATGCATTTCTTTGTTTTCTTTTGTTTTGTTTTAATCAGTACCCAATCCATGCTTGGACTTAGCATGTGATTTCCTCTGTTTGCTGAATCCTTCTGGGGCCACCTGTGTGTGCCCAGAAGGAAAATATTTGATTAATGGCACCTGCAATGATGACAGCATGTTAGGTAGGTAAACTTCATTATTCTGTAATAACTAATTAATTTGTAGGATAATTAATCACAGCTATTGAAATTGGGCAGAACTAGCTATTCAGCCATCAGTTTAGCTGCCTTGATGTCATTATTCTTGATTGCCAGTTATACCGATTCTTCTTTGTGATGATGAATTACTATCAGTTCATTCTACACTTGTTCACAAAACTGTATTGAGCACTTAATATGCATTTAACAATAGAGTAATAACTTTGAAGTCACACAAAATAAAAAACATTTTTACATAGTTCTTGATCCATGAAGATATTTCTGAGGATGCCATTCTGCCATTAGTTTAAACCCATTTGTTCATTTTCAAGCTTATATTGAGCAACTCCTGTTTGCAACACACTAATTCAGAAACTGAGAATTTAGAAGCTAGGTTAGAGTTTCTTTTGTGTAAAACTTGATTAGCTTAACTACTACTATTACTAAATATTTTGAGGGCTTATGAGCAAAGCATAGCATTAATTAAGAAATAAACCAAGGACTAATTTAAAAATAAAACAGACAAAATTTTCTCATTCATGGACTTTAATTAAACTACTGAAACATCTTAAGTGATGCTAATAAATATTAATAGCAAAAAAAAATTAAAAATAGAAACAAAAAATACTAATGGTCAAAGGAAAGAAGAGATGTCTCCTGGTTATCCAGGTGAACTGACAGTAAGTTCTTCACATTCGAAACATTAGATGTAATGGAAAAATATTTGTTCAACAGAAAAGAAAGAGTAAATCAAAAATTACTAAGTTTTGTCACACAATGCTTCTCCAAGATCCTTCAATGATCACAGCAATTTTTTTTTTAATCATAGACATCCTTAGGATCTTTTCATAGCAAGACTTCCTACCTATTGTATTTCTCTCTGTTAGAATAAACTGCTCATGTGAACTCTGTGTCTTTGTTATCAGTCAGCATCTCTACTCCCACAGCATTATTTTGGTGTTCTGTGCTGGGATTATATGCAATCCAAAAGCTTTTTCTTTTTCCAAGAAACTCTATCTAAACATTCCTTAGCTCTTTTATTTACTATATAGTCCTTAAGCATTGAAGATGTAAAGCTGAAGAGGCTGCAAAGACAATCTGATGAATGGAAGAAACACCAATAAGTAGATATTTATGTGAATAATGATAGTGTACAGAAAAGACAGAGTTGAATTATTATGAAAACTCAGATGATAACCAAATTGGTGATCTGACTAGAATTTCCACTAGAATATGTCTGTAAAGACAGATTGGATTTAGCTTAAGTGGTAATGCAGGAGGAGAACATTGAGAAAGGAGAAACTAATAAAGGTATGCAAATATGGCAGGTAAAGGAAATATGAATTATTTATTGCAGTTATGTATTGCAGTCTCAAATGCTGTGATTGTAGCAAGGTTGGAAGTTTCCTAGCAGAGACCTAAATGTGAATCACAATTGGTATATTGAATGAATTCTTGAGGCCAGGTATTGAAAAGGGACACTGCCACTGGCAATAGGATGCACCCTTTCTGTTTGCCAACTCTCCTCCCATCCAGAGAAGCTGTGATTTCAATTGTGATGGTGGAATGAAAATTCAACAAACATTTTCAAACATTATCAGGTACGTTTTTCACTCTCTGCTCCGATTTGGTCACACAGGAAAACTATGTGTGGCCAAGAGTCTACTAAACTTCTCAGAAATAGATTTTCATAATGTCAACAAGTCCTTGTAAAGACTTGCCCATGTCCACTAGTTCCATAGAGACCCAAAACCAGTGTTCTCATTGGTCCCTCCTCTGTACCTATGCTATTGTTTGGGTGGGAGTGACCCCTGAGAGAGAAAACTCTGCATAGAAGTACCCTACTCAAGCAACCAGTGTGACATTTTTATTGGTTCAGATGTTCTAGATGTCTCTGTGGTCAAATCGTGAGGGATATTTGTAATTTTTCCTTTATAATGAGACATCACCATCTTTTCTGTATAACCCTCCTTTATCTTCTCTGCTTAATGAAAAATTATTTATACAATAACACAAACCCAACAAATACACAGGAAGTATTTGACTTGGGGTCGAGTTGAGGTAGAGTTTTAGATTAGGCAAATATCTCACTTTTACTAATTTGTTTGGAACTGTCCTTCCTCAATTAAACTAAATTAAATAGTATTACTAGAAACAACAATAAATATTTTGAGGACACATGAGCAAGGAATATTTTAAATGAACATTATTTCATTTATTTTTACAAAAGCCCAATGATACTCTACTCTCATTTACCCTATTCTTATGTCTAAGAAATAGAGACATGGGAAGGCTCAGGTGATTATCTAATACTAATTAATAATGATGGTAGCCCAAGGTGAACTCAAGTGTCTTACATCTATAACCATCCCACAATACTCCCCGATACCTCCATATTCCATGCAATACCCCTGTCTAAATTCATTGGAAATATGGAAAATAACACATAAAGTGCCTGGCACAATGCTTTGCAAAAAAGTGGAAGGCAAATGTGTCATTGAGTAGGTCAAATAATGAAACAGGATTTTTGCTATATTATCTAAGTTTATATGTTTTATATTTAAATTGAGAAAACATATTGCTTCAAATACATACTTATCTAAATGCCAAATCTTTTTAGATATTTGCTTTACTACTTCAACCCGGCTTGAAAGACATGATTACAGAAACCTCAAAGTTCATTTTGCAATTTAAAATAAAATCTTACATTGAAATAATGTGAATGTTAAAAATTATTCACAGTAGTCTCTATGCATATGAGCCTTGGTAATAGACAGCTTGAGCCACTTTAGTTAAGAAAATAAATAAGTAGATTTTGGAATTATTGATTAGTGTAGATAAATAGCAATTAATTTTTCCTGACATTAACATTTGCTTAGCCAAGTTTTTCAGCTCTTTATAATTACTTGCCTATCTTTTGCTGCTATTGTTAAATGATGAGCACACTGAATATTTTTAATCTTCATGTAAGAAATTTGAAATTCAAATGTTACTCATTCTTGGGGAAGTATTCACCTGCTCTTTCCTATAGTTGATTATAATTGCTGGAGCTTGGCTTCTGGGGGTGATTTAGTTATTGACAAAAGCGGCCTTCTTTTTCATTATAGAGCTATTACCATTAGGTTTCAAAAGACCATAACTCTATTTCCTTTCATCAGTTTTGGATTTTTTTTAAAGTTCTGGTGCCTAATGAGGTACATTATAGAAAAGCACATGTCCTAACATGTAGAAAATTGAAATATTTATGTGGTTGACAAAGAACATATACAGGTGAAAATGAGCCCTCCCATAGTAATCCTAACTGTGATAATAATGAATTAAATATTTATCTTCACTGTTGACTTTCCCAAATCTGATTAGGACATTACATGCTCATACGTTTTGGTAACTTTAAATTAAGCATACATATTTCTATTCTAGATCTTTCTTGAGAGCTCAATCTCTTTATCTCTTTGCTGGAGTTCCCCATGTAATTTTTTTAGGTGTCTCCAATAAAATATGTCCAAAGCAAAAATATCCCTACAGATCCTCTGCCCTTTGTGTTCCCACTTAATTACCCTGATCAGAAACTGAAAAACTACCCTTAATTTTCACTTGCCCTCATTATATAATGCCAGTGTGACTTTTATCTTCTAATTACCTTTCAAATGCATCCTGTTTATCCATCCACGTTACTATAATTTAGCTTATCATCTTACATAGCCTGGGTAACTTAGAGTCCCAGTAGTCTTCCTGTTTTCAGTCTAATCCTTGACAGAGCAATCATTATTAACCTCTTAGATTCTTCATACTCCACATTGTTTTGGGGACAAAGTTCAAATGGCAAGAATCTCTTCTGATTCTGTTTTTACCTTCAAACTCTCTCCTCCTTTCCATTTCCTTCCTTTATATTCTCTAATCTAGGTCCATTCAGTGACTTTCATTCAGTTCCTCCAGTGTTCATCTCTGGCACTCCCAAATATTCCACGTGATCTAGACTTTTCAGTGTTCCTTATGGACACTCAGAAATTAATGCTGAGTGTCTCTTGGTAATTTACCAATTAGCTGCCTCAATTTCCTATTGAAATTTATGTATCTTTTAGACCCATATCTCAGCTCTTCATCCTCCTACTATTTTAGATACAGTACATATGGACTGAGAGTCAAATTCTCATTTGTATGTGAATGCAGTATATACATATGTACATAATATTTACAGTTTCATAATTTTAATTTTTCTTTCAAATTTCTTATTTAATTTAATATTCACAACATATCTATGAGTTAAATGGTGCATTTGTTATTCTAGTCATTTTAAAATAGAATTAATTGATGCTCAAATAGCTTACCTTGTATGGATAGTCAGTGGAAGAAAAAGGACCTAAACACAGGTCTCATTATACCAACTGTCATTTTCTTTATAAAATGTATAAGCATGATGAAAGAGTCCTTAATTTTACAGATGAAAACTTTTATATTGCCAAAATGAATGCTACCTGCATGGCAATGTGTTGGAAACATTTCTTTACAATGAGACAAATCTCAAAATTTTCTGATACTGCCAGCAGTTCCTATTTATGATAATAGATACTTGAGTCACTATATCAATTGAATTTACTGAGGTTCTTTTAAGATGTTCTTGTGATATATTTAAACTTCTGCCATATATGAACCTATGTACCTTGAATTATAAAATAGGCTGTTTTAATTTTACATTATCTCAGTATAAAATAGGTATGATGTTAGTAGAAAGTAGATCATAATTCTCTCAATCATTTTTGTTCCATTAATAATGTGTCCTGCTTTAATGGAGTGTGAGCATATCAGTACACCTAGAAAAACTGTGACTAACCACTTTGCATGTGAAAATTTTTATGATATTGGTTTTAACTATAAACATAGTGACTTAGTATTATGTTTTCATGTGGTTAATAAAGATTTATATTAAAGAGTATATTTTTACTTCACTTTTTTCCTACCTTGTGAATTACACACATACACACTTAAACACACACACACACACACTATATGCATAATTGTATCTAAATTATACACTGTAAACATAGCATCTATTTCATTTTACTTTGGTTTAATATCAGGTGCTCCTAAAAATCCACTATGTCAATATCCTTGTGCAAAATTTTCTTAGAAAATATTTCATTTTTAGAAGGTTTCTACTTGTTTTATTGCTTACTGTTTAACAAATATAAAAAAATGACTAATAATGCTATAAGCCTACGAATAATAAAATTTAATTCAATGTTTGAATAAGCCATTCAACAGTGTTTTAAGTGTATATTTTCAGTTGTTTCCATCTAGTTTGTATTTAAGGTATTTATTTTTGAAATTTTATGGAAAAAAACTTTGATATTAAATTTTTGTTTATTGGAATTAATTTTTATTCTATCATCTTTTGAGTGGCATGCTGATTTGTACATTTCTTCTTATAACCAGATGATTCTTGCAAATTGACTTGTGAAAATGGAGGAAGATGCATTTTAAATGAGAAGGGTGATTTGAGGTGTCATTGTTGGCCCAGTTATTCTGGCGAAAGATGTCAAATCAACCACTGTAGTAACTACTGTCAAAATGGAGGAACTTGCATGCCATCAACTCTGGGTAAATATTTGCATGTCATTATATGGCCAAATTCTCACTTTTTCCTTTATGTGAAAAATACAAGGATAAAACAATGTTATAAATATAATTCCTGTTATCTCAATAATGAATACTTTAACACAAATTAAATTTAATAGATGATTCAACATAATAAATGGCATTTATTCTAAATTCAGTGTATCAAAGTTCATGTCATAAAATGAATAGTAGTAACAAGAATCACCATGTGTTGAATGTGTATCATGGAACAGGGCTCAGTGCTTAGAGACATTTCTGACTCTGGTTTACATTGATGAAGTGAAACCAGTTTTACCAGCCTTATATGTTTGACCCAAAAATGTGGTTTTTGTTGTTATAGTATTTAATTAGTCAGTGAGGTTTAAATATGGGTAGGACTACAAAGATCAGTTATTTCACAAATCACAGACCTAAGAAATACTTGAGATTCTTATTGATACACCAACCATTTTAGCAAAACATATTGAAACATTTTCTTAGTGACTTTTATTAAATTTAAAATGTTTCCAGGGGGAAAATTAATATAATTCATAATAAAAATATAACTTTTAAATTTCAGTGATCAAAGGACATTATGCTACTATTTGAATATAATATGTATATACTTTTAATTCCACTACAATAAATTGAAATTTAGTTAGTCAAATGGAAAATCAATCCACTTTATATTATCCTTACATCCTTTCCATGGCCTCCATGGTTAATTTCTATCTTGCTAGGAGTTCTCATTGCTAGTATTGCTTATGTTTTTCTTTGAACTACTTAGCATGATGTTAACTGAGCCAGAGGAAGATACATTTACAATGGAATTCAATGGAATTTGCATTCTAATAGTAAAAGCATTACTATTTCTTTAAGTTAGATAGTTTTATGTCTATACATAATTTTGACTTATGATTAATTGATAATCAAGGTATTCTAACTACTTAATAGAATTCTGAAAATTATTCAGCAGAGTGATTGACATAAAAAAGACACTTGGAGTCTTACCAGATATTTTTGCTCTACCTAATGGAAGCTAATTTATGCAATAGAGTATATACTGTTGCTATAGGAGAAATTGTAGCACTGGAACCTTCATTGACTATGCAAATTAGTATGTGTGCTAAAAGGGTATGACCTGTAATTGTATTTTAGTAGCACACATAGAATTTTCACTAGGGGAAAAGCTTTTCTAATGCAAACGAGTTGTCTTGAGATTTTATAATTTGTTAGCTTAATTTTCTCATTAAGATTATAAAAATCATTGGCTTATAACCAGATAATTTTCTTATGTTTATCTTTGGAAATATTTAAGCTGACTAAAGAGTTTGGCATTTCAAACTATGGCCTTCTATTCAACCTGCAATGGATCCACAGGGACAAATCTCCATAAAACATTGAATTTGCTGTCCTGTTAATGTATTGTATTTAGATACAGTATAACATAATGTTTTGTCCAAACTGCTAGTCCAGACCTTGTAGCATTCTTCAAGTCTTTAAAATATCAATTTTAGCTACACATTGAGATTACTAGATCTTGATTTACATAGATTATTATGTTCAGAAAAAATGTATTACAAAGTCATAATAAATGAGCCCTCAAATGAATTCAACCTGGAATATGGCCATGTAGTTCATTGTCTTATAGCATCTAATAATTAATAAGATAATATCCAATTACAATGCATCTTTCACTTTTAAAATTGTGGTTTTATGAAAACATTATTTGGTATTTTAGACTGTAGGACCTCATTATCTCCACTCAAATGTTAATTTGTTGAACAAATCCCGTTGGGCAATCTTTGGATTTATTCATCGTTGGTTTACTTACAGTTAAGCCTTTTGGCAAATTCCTATGGGACAACTATGTAACTAGGGTTTGGGGCAACCTTAATTAAAATTTATAAGTTTATGACAGTTGTATAGAACTATAACAATTGAATAAAGGAAATGTCACCAGTTAATTAAAAGAACACATCTGAAAGGCATAATTAAAATATTGCATGTAGGAATGAGTTTTTCTTCATTCCTCAAGGTTTTTTGTAATAATGAAACTATAAAAAATGAGCTGTAGTCACACAGGAAGTTACTGCCAAATGTACTAGTTTCACATTGATTATATTAACAAGGATCCTTGTTGTCCATTTCTCATGGATAATCATAAAAGAATAGATTTAAGGAAAGTTTACCTTCTACAAAATAATGAAAATGAAAGAAAAGAATAGTACTATTCAGTCATTTTATATTAGAAAAATAATAATTTATCAGTTTTTTTCTTAGGGTTTATTAAGATATTTATGTTAACAAAATTGCAATTAATCTTAATTTTCATGAATATTTATTCTCTAATGTATGTTCATACTACTTGGTGATTTCCTTATTGGTGTGTGTCTTTTAGACTTAATATTAATATAAAAGCAAGTCAGTGTTTTCTATAGAATTGATTTAGATAAGTGGGGCAATATGGTTTGTAAATTGAGATGATAGTATGTCAAGTACACACACATCTAATTAACATCTTGAATAAAAGGTGAACATAAGTTTAAACTGCCCATCTTGCTTTTCTTTCACTTTTTATTTAAATGAGGGCTGTTTTTAACTTAAATTAAACCTTATGTTCTAACTCCCTTAGCACAAATCTTGATTACATTTAAGGAGTGCTAAAAATGGATATTTGATCTACTTGCTTTTTAAGCATCCATGAGAATATTAAATTGTAAATTTGAAACAGAAAACATAAAATAGTTTATATAATTTAACAAATAAATGACATAAGGAAATATAGATAGGACAAGTTAGGTATAGAAAAAAACAGCATAATGAGCATATGCAGAAGACAAGTTTCACGTACACATGCACACAAAAATACACAGGAAGAGGGAAAAGGAGAGGAAGAGATTTGAGAGGAGGAAATGGAGAAGAGCTTAGCAAGACATAAATAAAACCAGCATTTGTAAATCACAATCAGAAGAAAATGTTCATGATACAAACCTTGCAGCAAGCAATGTTGAAATACACAGCAAGAGTTTCTGAAAGTTTAAGTATCCTTAAAAGGATAATAAATAATGACACTTTTAGAAACATTATTCCAACACAAAACATTATGTTTTAGAAGCACGACCTCACCATTAAATTGCATAGCTGTAAGCAAAAGTTTGGAAGTTAGGGCCTTCCTGGTGATGAAACTGGTTAAGTCTCAGCACTATGAAGCTATCCATAGCCACTGTAGCAGGAGTTCGATCCTTAGCCAGGGAGCTTCCCACATGGCACAGCAGACCTCTCCTGTCTCGCAGACTGCTCCCCTCAGCAGTGTATTTCAGTCACTCTGCCTGTTCTGCTCCCCACTCTGTCTCTGGTGAGTCCTCACACCCCTCCCGCCACCACCATGCCTCTGGCCTAACCCCAGCTCTTGTATGCATAAGTAAAGAAATCTTTAAAAAAAAATTGGAAGTTAGAATGTTCTATATAATGCAAATTTATTATATACAATTGGAAATAAAAACCTGAATTCAAATAGTTAATGTATGTAATGTAGTATATCTAAAAGATGAATATTTTATGATAATTCATACCATAATTATAGAACATATAGCAATTTTAAAAAATATTCATATTATATTTTAAAATTAAAAAGGGTAAGAAATGAAACTTCATTATACAGAGTCCAATATGGAAAAAATGAATATATGAAATGTCTATCTAAGGAAATGAATCCTTCTTTTTACTGCTATAGTTTTCAAGTATTTCACAATTTAGAATGCAGTACAAGCATTAGAAGTATTACAAGTTATAATCAAAAAATAAAAATGCTATTGTCAGACATTAAAATAATAATTATTAATGTCAGGATCATAATACTAAATTACTTACTAAATTCTGGGCACTATTTCCTATCCTTGACTCTCAGAACAAACCTGTGAAATAATGAAAGTAAAATTCTCTCTAATTCTGCTGCTGACTTCATGAATCACAGCTGCCATTCATTTGAGCCATATGGTGAGAGTAATACTGAACTACTTAGTCTTATGGATCTCTAGACTAATGTCGAAAGGCTGGTGTTGGCTTACTGGTTTTCACAAAAAAAGGCAAAAATGTTTCAATCTCATTCCTACAATGCTGGCTGAAAATGAACTTTCTAGAAGTATAAATAGATTGTGACCTGTAATTTGAAACATGTCAGAATATATTAGGTAGTACCGGGGAAGGAGCTGGATAAAACCTGCAGCTCTTTCTTTTCTTTGTCAGGTTTTGCTGAATACTTCTCTGTAATCTTTGTGATACTTGAGACAACCCGACAAGCTATAGTCAACTTGTAAAATTATGTATAAATGGGCACTCACTTTCATTCCAGGAAAACATCATATTAAGTGGAAAAGTAGAATGTCAAATCTCTTTATCAAAAAGACTAGCAATTATTTAAGGAATTCAGATATTTTATTACTTGAATTTAAGCCAGAAGTGAAGACAGATTTCAAGAAGGGGAGTAGCATGGAGGAAAGAGTAAGAAAATAGATTTTCAGACTGAAATCTAGTAATGAACAGACTGAAGCTATGGTGATTGTCTTATTATTTTTTAGCCTATACAAATGGCAAGAATGTGACTTTTGTTCAGATAGTGAAAGTGTGAGTAAAGGGTGGATTTCTTTTAGTTGAAAGTTTCAAAGGGAAGTATTAAACACAAACATGTGTTCTTTGAGTGAATTTTCAAATGTTAATGTTACTTATAATTAATGTATTAATTAGAATTTTTCAGTCTATTAGAACTAAACAATAACTATACACACAGAAGATTAGTTAGGTATAAAATATTGCAACCAGGGACTGACTTAGCCAGTACCAAGTTAAACAAGGCAAGCAGCATGGTTCACATAGACAAATGCATAAAAATTCAAATAAATTGCTTTGAAAGAAAACAAACTAATGGTGTTCCTTAGCAGGTATCTACCTCACAGAAATAATAAATACAGTCACTTTCTCACAGAAAGAACACATGAAATTAATTTTACTAGCATTCTTTCACGGCAGCCAGCCACACATTTTCAAGCATTGTGTTTTTATAGAGAAAAGCATCATAATTTATTTGTCTGATATTGAGTAGAGAAGTTATTTTTGCCTACTTAAAGTCATACATATTGATTAAATCATACTGATAAATTGCACTTTCATAATCAGTCTAAGAAACAGTATATTAAGTGAATCTAGTGTTTAAAGACAGAAACTTACCAATATTACAGCAAATTGTTGAAAATGTCAATAACATAAAACCTTAATATTATTCAAATGAAAATATATGCTTTTAAGGAAGCATACTTATTGATCAATATTAATTGACACATTATTTGCCTTAAAGCTATCTAACAAATATTACTCAAAAATTAATAGCAAATAAATAGTGATCACTTTAATGAATATCTGTTCAACAAAATTATAATATGTTGGAAACCATAAATATTATTAAATTTATTATAGTGACTGCTACATTTTTAATGCTTAATAAATACCAAGAATTCTGGTAATTCCTTAGATATGTTATCTTAACTCAGATCACTCTTTATTTTGTGGTACTTTCAGATATGAGGTGAATTAGTTAAATAAGAGGACTAGAACCTGAAAGTCTAGATTTTTACAAGCCAGTGTTTAAAACCATTACCAATTATCACTAAAGATAAGCAATATCTCACAATTCCCTGTCCATACCAAAGAAATTGCTGATTATGACTATATAATTAAAGGTAACATATAGCTTCCTGAGCCCACCTCTATAGAAGAGAAATATAACTTAATCATAAATTTAATGTTTATTTATCAATAATTAATGGAAAACCATGTGATATTCATGTGGTTATTTATTTATATAAAATGTCCCTTTGTTATATATATTTTAATGTTTTATTTTGAGCTAATATTTATGGATTGGATGGGTCGTGGGCATGTTATGGCCATAAGAATAAATATGGAAGCAACCCAAATGTCCCCAAATAGACAAATGATCAAAAAGCTGTGGTATATTTACACAATGGAATATTTCTCAGTGATTAAAAAAAAAAAAAGGCAAACACATCCATTAGTAGCAACATGATGGAACTGGAAGGGTTTATGTTAGCTGAAATTAGTCAGAGGAAAAAGATAAATACTGGATGGTCTCATTTATATGTGGATATAGTGAAACCATATAAAAGGTCAAGAAAAATTCAAAACTAGCAAATTGAACATAGAACTGAGGCATACAGCAAAGTGGGAGGGAGGGGGTGCAAAGCAGGGAAGGGATGAGCACAAAGAAATATGGAGATGATTCAAGGGTGATATGGTGGAGGGAGAACCATAGGGACTACAACAATGTAAGAAAAAACAATTTTTAATTAATAAAAAAAAGAATAAATATGGTAAAAAATATGCATTAAGATTCCATATGGAATTTCTTAACAAAGACTTATGTACTGGGTCAAGTTTATAAACAATGACCTAAATTAATAATTTGTTTAGTAATAATATCACCAGTACTACCACTGCTACTTAAATCTTCCAATTGTTGAGAACTCACTGTGTTACACACATTGTGTCATGTGTTTACCAGCACACAGAATACATTTTACAAAATGAGATGCAGTAAAGAAATCTAAGTTTCCAAAGTCACACAACTAGTAAATATCTAACATGATTTCATTCACAGATCTCTCTGACAAATGAAAATTATAATAATTTGAATTTGTACCAAATTTATTATTTCCTATTAAATAGCCTTATGAACTATTTCAGATTCAACCACTTCTCAAATTATGATTTTGTAAGGGTTTGTAGTACTAGTGAAATATAAAGAATTCCATGAGATTCCTGGTACAGTTAGGAAAGCTTTGAATGTGTTAACTAACTTAGTCTACATGATTCTACACAATTACTGCACAGATTACTTTCACCATTTTACACATGGGGAACTAAGCCAACAGATGATCTTTACCTATGGTCCCACTACTAGGAATTAGCATAAATAGTTCTCTGAATCCGAAAAATCTGATAATCTACACTCTTACAGGCTGAGCTAAGAAAACAATAAAAACTAAAGTGATTACCTCCTGCACACTGTTCCCCCATATGCTTCCTCTTGTCAATTGAGGATCTTGATAATTTTGCTGCCTCTTAGGCTGGCAATGACCAACCTTTCTGGATACAATAGTGCTATTACATAACTGTATGCCTTAGGCATTGTAATGGTGCTGTTTCCTTTTGATATGTCCAATCCAGATATCTAAAAAACTGTTTATAAGTGAATCTCTGCACACAAGAGATTCTTGAAAATATTAGTTGGAGCTCATTATAAAATTCTGCAACAGATGGTTCATTTCCCATCAGCAAACAAAAGATCTGCTGTATTACCTCATGGTTTCAAGTTAGATAACATTCCCCTGAATATGAAGATTTCAACTTGTCAAAAAGAAATCTCTTCAAAGGAAGAGAAAGAAGAACCTTTTGAAAATAATTCAGTTGGAATCTAAGTGATGTGAGGCATATGCTAATTGGGGGACAGCCTGGTCACTCTAGTTCCACAAACAGCTGTAGATGAGATGAAAGCCCCATGTCAGTCCTTTGAGTGACTGGAAGAGAGGAATTTTCAAGTGCCTCAGCAGATTGTTTGTTTTTTCTTAAATACCTTTTTTTTACTTACAATTAAAAATAAAAAGAAAAATATATTGGAAGGTTATCTAGGAAAACATCTTTACTCTGTAATGTGTAAGTATTCCTCTCAATGTACTTTTTCTAATTGTCATAATGTATTTTGATTTCTCCTGCATTTTCCGTACCATTTTACATTTAGCTCATTTTACTTTGAGTTGCTTATATGTTCTGCTTTTTTGTAAGTCATTCACTGTTGATAAAGTAGGTGAAGAGGAATCACATCTTTTGTTTAGGGCTTTTGTTTTCCTTAATAGTGGTGTCCCAAGGATTAACTATCCTCTTCAGATTCTACCTCTGTTTTTTTCTTTTGTGTCTTTATTTTTCATCCATTATTGTTGTAGTGAAGATATTTTTATCTGTATGTAAGAAAGTATGTATGTAAGAAACTAGAAAGTTTAATACCATTATAAGAAAAATATTTAGCTAAAGATTTAAAGTCATTTCTAGAAGTAGAATATGTAATTTCCTCAGCTTTCAATGCACAAAAATTCACCTGTTTCTCAAGCATATTAATAAGTATTTATCTTCCACCAAACTAGTGGCATACATAAATTTTAAAATAATGCTATCCATACTAAAAAGTGTATAGAGTTTCTTCCTTGAAAAACAACAGATTTTAGCATTTTTAGGTATGTAGAAACCAAGGGAAGCTGGCAAAATAAACAAACTGTAAAAAAGAATAAATAAATAAATTGTGGAATCTTAACTTTTCTATCCCCTTAGCAATATGGATAGATTTTATTTGGGAGTATTTTATTCACTTTAAAATGTTTACGCCCAAAATGTTAAGATCACTCTTCAATGCAGAATCAATAACAAAAGAGAACACTTTCATTACTTTCACATTTCAAGTCTTAACAAGCCTTACTCATTCACTTCCCTTACCATTCTAAATTATGCGTCATCTCTACAAAAGTGAGAGAAGAGATGGTTGGAGATTCTCTAATGCTAGTCAACTGAGTGATTTATCTTTAGTTAACTGAGATGAATAACTGAATTTCTCTCTTACTCTCTTTCATGCTGTTTTTATCTTACATTTTCATAACATCTAACCTTTATTCTTCTCCACTACAAATGATAGCCTTAGCTTTGTTTTCTTTCACCTCTCCTACAGAGATAATTCTATTCCCCACTTTTAACTGATTTCTTGACAGTCTTGGAACTTAGAAAAACTCATTCTTAATACCTCAGTTTATTGTGCTATGTTTGAAACACCTGAAAGAATGCACCTTTCATTGTGATATTAGTTGCCACACAGCAAGAAAAATATTCAAAGAAAAATCCATTGAATCTGCTTTTATGTTCTCTTAACATTAGACTTATAAGTCATCTTACTAGACCACAAGTGTTGGCCCTTTATCATGAATAAGAGTATCAAAATGAAATAAAATAGGACTTTATATACTAAAGACATGCTATTTAAATTAAAAAAACTAACATCCACAGACCTTATGTTAATGGCATTCCTACTCAAGCTTATTAGAATATTTACTTAAATAAGGCTAATATGCTTTATGTTGATTTAGAAGTGATTGCTCTATGATGATTGAACACTGGGAAGTTTGATTATCTCTATTTTGTTATATTTTATGTTCTAATTGTCAATACAGTATGCATGATCACATCTGAGTAAAACAAAACTAATTTTAAGAAACCAAAAAGACATGAAAAGAGTAACACAGGGCCTCCCCGGTGGCGCAGCGGTTGAGCGCTGCACTGTGGAACTGTCGGCAGCTGCGACTTGAGTTCGACGCCCGGCCGGGGAGAATCCCACATGGCACGGCAGACCTCTCCTGCCTCGCCCGCTGCTCCCCTCAGCAGTGTACTTCTGTCAATCTACCTGTTTTGCTCCCCACTCTGTCTCTGGTGAACCCTCTCACCGCCCCACGCCTCTGGCCTGTACCCCAGCTTGTATGCATAAATAAATAAATCTTTGAAAAAAAAAAAGAAAAAATGAGCTCTGACCACTTTACTTGCTGAAGCCAGAGTTATCTTCTAGTCTAGACTTCAGTGGAATGTGGGGTGACAGAGATTCAAAGTCACACATTACTTCCTGAAATCATGTCTTTACTAGCCAAAGTCACAGAATCCTGGCTTCTTGATTTTTGTCCATAATTTCCTTTTATTACCTTTTTTATTTTGCCAATAGGAAGACCCACCTGCAGCTGTGCACTGGGGTTCACTGGACCAAACTGTGGTCAAACAGTCTGTGAAGACTTTTGTCAAAATGGTGGGACCTGCAGTGTGACTCCTGGAAACCAACCTTACTGCCACTGCCAACCTGAACACACTGGCGACAGATGTCAGTACTGTAAGTGAAAGTAACACCCATGATCATGATCTGTCAGTGTATTTTGATATTCGTATTAAGTAGTTTTCTTATTACCTGTATCCATGTACTACTATCTAAACTTAAGCTTTAAGCTTAAACTTAGTGTATAAACTTAAACTTTTTCAGGTTTAGTTTCTCTGTTACCACAACCCCAACAATTCCTTACACTATTGCTCACATTTCCCTTATTTTAAAAATTCTATGTTTCTTCCTTACCCAGCTTGGATTCCATTGTTGATCATTGTAATCATTTCTTTGCAAATCCCTTGCTTCCTTTTATTCTTTTATTACACTTTCCTGGAAAACCATAACCATGGCTAAATCCAATTATCCATCTGTCCTCAACTGGCACCCCAGTTCCTTAATACAACTGAAAACACAAAATCATTTGAATTTTAATCACTAATCTCTAATGGATGCTAATTTTACCTTCTACTTTACATCACTAATCCACTGGTTGTCCTACATGTCTATGTCACATCTTCTTATTTCTCCTCACATCTCTAGTCTACAACTCAGCTTATTCTCAAATGAGGAACTGACCACTGGTTCATTGACAAAAATAGAAGCTATCTAAAGAGAACTGTTACAAGCTCCCACCACTAGCTCCCCAATGCTACCCACATCCTATGTTCATATCCCATATCCTCTTCCTTCTTATTACTAGGAAACTACCCTTCATGTAATACTACACTATCCACCCATACATTGAATCTCTCTCAACTACTCATGCACATATTTTTACATTAATTCCTCTTTCTTTTGCCTTAACAATATTTTACTCCCTACCTACTGCTTTGTTGAAAAACCTTTCGTTGTGCCCAAGTCCCTTTCTAGCTACAACTTTATTTCCCAGCTTGTTTTTCAAAAAAAAAAAAAAAAAAAAATGCATTGCTTTAAAGAGTTGCCATATACTACAATTCTCTTTACTTTTCTTTTGACTCCACTTCTCTCAGGTCTTTTTCTTCTAAAACATTTTTTATTAAGGCAATTCATTTCTCTCTACTTCTCTCAGGTCTTTTTCTTCTAAAACATTTTTTATTAAGGCAATTCATTTCTTTTAATGCCTTCCATGTTACCATAAGCATGACCAAGTCTCAGTTACCTCTACCATCAGTAAGTAATCACATCCTTCCTAAAACACATTCAACATTTGTCTTAGTGTTTACCACTATTTTCATAACTGTTTACATTGTTTCACATTAGTGAGACTCACTGCTGAAGCATGGAAAGTCTCTTCAATAAATGGTGTTGGGAAAAAAATAATTTCAATAAATGCTGTTTGGGAAAAAAACCATATATGAAAGAATGAAACTAAATCACTGTCTCACAATATACACAAAAATCTACCCAAAATGGATTAAAAACTTGTAGGTAAGCCATGAAATTCTAAAATACACAAAGAAAACAGAGACAAACTGCTTCATAGCATAAGCTTCAGTGATGTTTGAGTGGACACATCCCCAATGGCAAGGAAAACAAATGAGAATATAAAGAATTGGAACTACATCAAACTAAAAAGCTCCACACAGTGAAATAAGCCATAACCAACACAAAAAAAGACACTCTCCTGAATAGGAGAAATATTCACATACCACACATTTGACAAGGAGATGATATCAAAGATATACAAAGAACTCATACAACTCAACAAAAAGAAAACAAATAATCCAGTCAGAAAAATGAGCAGAAGAGCTAAATAGGCAGTTCTCCAAAGAAGACCCACAGATGATCAACAGTTACATGAAAAAATGTTCATTCTCACTTATCATCATGGTAATGCAAATCAAAACCACAATGAAATACCATCTGACTCCAGTGGGAATGACTCATAACAAAAAGACCAAAAATAACAAATGTTAATGAGGACGTGAAGAAAAAGAAACCCTCTTGTGTTGTTGGGAATCAATAAAGTTCCAGTCCCTTTGGAAAACAGTTTGGAGGTTTCTCAAAACTTTAAAAATGGATCTACCATATGACCCAGCAATCCCACTCCTACACATCTACCAGAACAACACAAAATTAGTAATTTGCACTGACATGCACTTGTATGCACATCGCAGCACTGTTACAATAGCCAAGCTATGGAAACAACCTAAATGCCCCAAAACAGATGAATGAATCAAGAAAATGTGTTGTATATGCTCAATGGATTACTACTCAGTGATCCAAAAAGTTTCTGCCATTTTTGGCAACATGGATGAAGCTGGTAGGGATTATACAAGGTGAAGTAAGTTAGAAAGAGAAAGACAGATACCAGATGGTATCACTTATATGTGAAATAGAGAAAAAACAGACTAAGGGTAAGATGAAGCCAAACTCAAAAACTTGTCCTTGAGAGCTGACTATAGAATTGAGGCATTCAGAGACAGAGGGTAAGAGGGAGGGTTGAGTACAAAGTGGGTAGAGAGCACAGTGGACTGTTTTGGTGGACTATGGGTACATTGGTGATGAAATTGGTATGATAAAATCACCAGAACATGATGACCCTTTATGTTCAAAATACAAAAAAAAAAAAAAATCAAAAACAAACAAAAAAGAACAGCATAGACTCAAGCAATATGCACTAACATTTGAGAATCAAGAATAATATTATTTTGCCTCTGATGTGATAACAAATGACCGATTCTGCTGTAGCAAAGAGATTCAATTTTAAATTGATGTTTTATTGTCTAAGTTGACATTCTACTCATTTTGGCTTAGAATTTTTTTTTAAGTTTATTTTTGCATACAAGCTGAGGTGCAGGCCAGAGGTGTGGGGCAGTGAGAGGGTTCACCAGAGACAGAGTGGGGAGCAGGACAGGCAGATCCTGAAATACACTGCTGAGGGGAGCAGCTGGCGAGGCAGGAGAGGTCTGCTGCGCCATGTGGGTTATCTCCCCAGCCGGGCATAGAACTCGTGCTGAAGCTGCCTACATACAGCTCCACAGCGCTGCGCTTAACCCGTTGTGCCACCAGGGAGGCCCCCTAGTCTCTTCTTAATATATGCACATGGCATGACCCTAAGCCAGTGTCCTTTTTTTAAATTGCTCACCTAACTTATCTATTTAATGAAATGCATTACAGACCAGCAAAGTTTATCTGGCAAGTCCAATCCAGTTATATGGGGGTATCCCCACTTACACAATGCTGGTATCCTCATTGTTCTCTCATCTCTCTCCATTCAACATAGCACATTTCTGCACCACTCCCATTTATGAACCCAAAGGTTATGGCTTTTTTTTTTCTCCACCCTTGTTATAACCCCAGATGAGTTCATGCATATCAGGAACAATATATTGAATATACTATCCCATATAATGCAGAGCCTCATTACTATTCAAACTGTTGTTTTAGACCCTCTTGTGTTCTAGAAAAATCAGACTGATCAGTTATTTATATCACTGGATTTCCCAAATATTACATTACCCTCTTCCCCTGAAATGCACTTTCTTTGTATCCTCCTCACCTTCATCTCCCCATGCCCAATTCTGTCTCTGTCCCTGTCCAGCTTAAACAGTGTCCTTTTTGAAATTGTTCACATTCACCTTCAGCTTGAACTAATCTCTTTCTCTACTGATACTTCAAGTCACTGCTTTTTTTTTCTTTCTTGCTCTACTCACGCTTACTAAGTGTGACTGTTAATTATGTGAATCCCTTCTACTTGCTTAGGATAACCTCTTTGAGACTACTAACAATCACATTTATTGAATAAGCAAATGAACAATCATAGATAAATAAATAAAAGTAGTTTGAAGACAAGTTAATAAAAGAACAATCAATTTAATGGGCAAAAGCGACACTTAATTAGGGTACAACCATCTGGTATGTGTGTGTAGATATTTATCAGTTCCCAATGGTTTTATTGCCATAGAATATCAGACAATTTTTCCTTTCATTCCTAGTATTTTTAACTTTAGAAGCTATTATTATTTTTGAATTATATTTTAAATATACTGTATGGCCATCATTAGGGCAGTTTAGATTCTTAAAGAGAATAAATTCAGTTAGCCTATATTTTAATTGGCACCTTAATAAGAATCACAGTCTGAGGTAGCCCAATGCATTATAAAAGGCTGCATTATAATTTTATTATCACTATTAGCAGTCATAGCACTTCCCACATTTTACTGCAAAGCACTTATTAAAATTAACCAATTAATCCTTAGACAGAGGTTAAATAACTTGCTCAAGGTCCCGAAGTAGTAATATTACAGTCAGATTTGGACCCCAGGAGTTGTTGATCAAGATGTCAACAAATGTTTCTGGAGTATAGTGATGCTGTTCTTCAGCAGCAAAATAAGTCAGTGGACAGTGTCATTAAAATGATAAATCCAACAACTGACAAAAGCATAATAAATTTAGTATCTATTAGATATGAGTCGGCAAGGTTCAGTAGACCCGGTGTTCTGTCAAAATTGTATCTTGCATATACAAAGTCTTCTCTCTATAAATGAAGGAATGACAGAATGGTTCATTACAGTGCCTAATTAAATGTCCATTAGTGGGAGGTAAAACATCAGTTCTTAGTTGTGCTGAGTAAAAACATTTCACAGCTCTAATGGCAATATAAAATCCTCAGATCTGAAATGCAAATTAAATTTAACAGCAGTGGCCCAGGGAGAAGAAATAGGGATAAGTAATAGCAAAAGCAATATTAAGTATTCTTTGAGCAAGTTGTTCAAGAACAACTACAACTCCATTGCATGGTATTCTGGATCAAAGATTTCATGATATTCTGGAGTAAATTTAAACAAACATAAACAAGACATTTTACATTTAAATCTGAATGTTAAATATGAGGTCAGCAATAACTGAGGTTATTTGTAATTAAGGAGTAATAACATCAGAGCAAAAAGGCCAATTTGGACCAACTCAATCTGTGTGTAAGAGCCAGGTATTTAAATAAAATAGCAATCTGTTTGTCCCCTCATTGATATTTTCTAAGTCCTCAAGTAATCTGCTTGGCAAACCATTATACTTTCAATTAGTGCACCTGTATGGTGTTCTCCCACTTGCGCCAATAAATACAGTCATTAATTATTACCTTAAGTTTATAAAATTAGGAGTACCTAACAGTATATCTATTAGTGTCATAGTCTCAAATGATTTATAAAAGTCATCATCTGTAGTTGTGAGACTGTCATATGTGATATCATGATGGGATTATTTTTACCATTTGTCTTGTGGAGTGATTGTATTCCACTAGTCAGTTGGTTAATGAACATGTTTTAGCATTTCCAATGAGTCTGACCCTATGTTAGCCATTGAGGGAAAAAAAAAAAAAATGTCAGCGATATTCCTAGTACTCAAAAAGGATTTCAGTCTATGTGCGATGCTAAAAAGGTAGCAAGTTATTATTGATCAGCTTAGTAAAACAAAGAGGCTACCAGAACACAAAATTCAGTTCATCCATGATTGACTAACTAGCAATATTTTACCTTTTTAAAAAACTGAATAGTATTCCATTGTGTCTATACACCACATCTTCTTAATCCACTCATCTGTCATTGGGCACTTGGGTTATTTTGATAACTTGATGATCAAGTATTGCTGTTAAAAAACATTATATATATATAATGATATATATAAATATATATAAAATGTTTTATAACATTATATATATTATATTATATATTATATATATTACATTATATTTATAACATTATATATATAATGCTATAAAACATTTTATATGTATTTATATATATCTTCATATTAATGTTTTATAATCTTTATGTAGATATCTAAAGGTAAAATTCCTATATAATATGGGATCTATTTTTAATCTTTTGAGAAACCTCCATACTGTTTTCCATAGGGACTAAAGCAGTTTACATTCTCACCAACATTGTAGGAGGGTTCTTTGTTCTCCACACCCTCACCAGCACTATATTTTTTTTCATCTTTTTGATATGGACTGTTCTCACATGGGTGAGCTATTATTTCATTTTGGTTTTGATATATAATTCCCTAATGACAAGTGATGACAAACATTTATTTTTTTTCATGTGCCTATTGGCCCTCTGTATGTTTTCTTTGGAGTTATGTCTATTTAGTTCCTTTGTTCATTTTTTCATTGAATTGTTTTCATTGAGTTGTGTGAGTTCTTTGTAGATCTTGAATACTACTCCTCAGATGTGTAATGTGCAAATATTTTCGCCTACTTGGTAGGGTACCTTTTTGTTTTAATGATAGTTTGTTGCTGTGCAAAAGATTTCAGTTTGATGTAGTCCCACTTGTTTATATTTGTTTAACTAAGCAGTCAAGGCCCTGAAGATATTGCTGAAGTCAGTGTCTTAGAGTGTTTTGCCTCTGTTTGCTGCCAATTATTTTACCATTTTAGGTCTTGCATGCACATCTTCAATCCATTTTGAGTTAACTTTTGTGTCAGGTATGAGATGGTGTTCTAGTTTTATTGTTTTGCATTTGGCTGTCTTGCGTTCTCAGCACTATCATATACTCTCCTTTTTCATTGATGAACTGTCCATCTAAGTGTGGCTTTTTCTCTTGGGTCCAGTTGTTCTCTGCACTCTACCAAGATTTCACTCAAAAGCAAGGACCAGAGTTCTGGGCTCACATTACTTACCATCTCTTTAAGACCCAAAAAGTATAAGAAACTGTGTGCTTGTGTTTTCAGTTTGAAAAAAAATATTGTAAAATAGAATTAGGTTCGATGTAATGTTTGCCAAAGAAAATAAGTTTCTTTTCTTATGTGACCATAATAGACAGTAAGTGGCTAAAGCCGTGATAATGTAATAATTTTATTATTTTACACTGCTTAGAGGATACTATCAGTTATAAAATAGTGTTGAAGAAATTTTTAATACAATAGTAAAACTAGAATTACTGAAAACAGCTTTTGGCTTTAATATTAAGCTGTCATTTAAAAGACATATAAATGCAATTAAAAGAGGGAAAAGATTTAGGGGAAATGTGAATAGTAAATATTGGAGAGTGAGTTAAATCTTTCCAAACAGGAAATATGTCACATGTGAGTCAAATACTTATTTTGATTATCAAAAAGAATATATGCAACTCATATATTATGGGTATCATTTGTTGTTCCAGGTGTTGGGTATACATCAATATAAAAACTCCTTGAACTACATAATTTTGGTGAATAAAAAGCCAAAGGGTATCGCTTTCAGATAAAAAAAAAGCCAGACAAGCTGAAATTTAGAATTATATATTTAAAAAGGATTAGAAAAGATTAAAACACACTTTAGTTGATGCTATTTAGAAGCATTTTATGTTTTAATATATTATTCAGTTTCAGAATCCCAGCAACATATCTATAAAGTAACTATGAATAAATTTCTCATCTCTGTGTCATGTAACTTTCTTTGTAACTAGATTTTTATTTCTTATTTTATTTATTTCTAATGAGTACATAAATATTAAATAAGCAATTATAAAAAATTTCATTTACACTTGAAATTTTTATGATTATGTTTATTAATTTTATTTAGCATTACTGAAAAAAATCTTTACAAATATTACAAATATTCACTTACTCTTCATGGCATCATAGCAACGTTTTCCCACTCTGGCCTCACTTGATTTTGAAAGAGCTAGTCTCCCAATACTCTTGAAGCTGTGTTTCTCCCATTAATCACGCCACATTTTGATAGGCTTAACCTATTGTATTTTTTATTGGATTTGTACCATAGCCAGGTATTTAGCCTAGAGAAATACCTCTATTTTTACCTACGGAAAGTATGAATATAAAAAATGATATGAGAAGGAGTCATAAAGCTACTTAATTGAAGGTTGATCACAAAAAACTTGTCTACAAACAAAGTGCATTTTTGAAAACAAGTTAGCACATAAATCATACATACACAGATACAAATTAAACATAGTATTTACTTGGGGTTTACTTCAAACAATCAAATTGTTTCTAACTAAATGTCTACGCTTACATCAGTCTTAAAAGAATTAATTCAAATGTAAATTTAAGAGTAATTTTAAATCACAGTGATTTATGTAAGATTTGGAATGTCAACTGACATATTTTGGAATTTTTAAAGGCTTTAAATGGAGAAAATAAAATTAGATTCATATATTGTTAATATGAAAATCTTCATGTTTAATTATTAAAGATTTCATCTCTACAAACTTGTAAAATTCTATTACATGTAAAGATAGAATCTGGTTTGATAGTTTGACAGACTGTTAGTAATAATTGCATTTATCTTTAATACTGATTTAAAAAATGGCATGAGAACTATTATGTAATCATCTCTCAAAGTTGAAAAAAAAAAAACCCTGACTTTCCAAATCTTAACTTGTAGCTTCTGAGTCTCAGTCCAAAAACTTCAAAGAAAGGAGGGAAAATTTATAATTTACTTTATGGTTATATTACCAACCAAATAAAGAACAGATCTTTGCTAAAATCAGAGCAGTATATTCATAATTGCATATATTTGTTCAGTTATAATCTCATGAAAGCAACAATATAATTATCATAAGTTTGATTTAGATACATGAATATATTTTAAATCTAATATGTTTTCCAACAAATGAAATAACACAAAATGAACAAAGTTGAATAAAAATGGGAATTTCAGAGATAACCAATAGTTCTCATAATGTAGGTGCTTAATTATGTGAAAATCAACCATGAGAAGAAAAATCCATTTATTGGGGTTGCTCCCAGAGAACCAGCTACACCATAAGTTTTGCATGCTCTGAAAAACAGAAAGTTATATGGTTCATGACAGCACAGAAATTAAGCTAAAGGTCAGGTAGCTGGTTTTGCATTTTTAGTTCTGTAATCCACCTGAAGATCCATTTCCAAATTCATGGTAATAATATGATCTAATTTTCAACGTGATAAATAATTTGCACTGTATTAGTTTTGAGGACTGAAAAAAAATCTATATTGTAATGACCTTAGGGCAAGGCTTCCTTGAAAATCAATTGATATAAATAATCAATATAGTTTCAGAAACAAGCAAATTGGTGTCAATAGTACGATGTAATGAAGGGCAGCTCATTAAAATTACTACCTATTTACAGTCTGAAGTTAAGAACTAAGGTCACTTTCTCAGAACCTTCCAGGCAACAACTGGTATGTTCAGCTCCACATTTCAGTACTTCTTGCATTGGAAAGTATAGAGACTTTCTGACCTTTTTAAGAATTCTTACAGTGTTGTAAATCATTATTACCTTAAAAAATGAATGTGCATTCCAAGTTTACTCTCCTGAATTTTTTCAAGTAAGGATCCAGATATGAGGAAGAAATACTGAGTTTTAGAGGGTAATGATATGGAATTTAAAAATTCTTTTAGAATCATTCAGAGCTATATAAAGTAGAAAATTGTGGACTAAGAATAGTATTCTTCAACTTTATGTTTTCAAATTTATATTTTCAATACAGATGAAAGTCATGATTGACAAAAAAGATAGTAAACTATTTGCTTTTCAGACTTGTGAGTTTCAACTTTGGTAATCTATAAGAAGAATCCTTTGTGAATTTTCAAGTCACATGCAAATGTTTATTTTTTAAATTTTCATTCTAATAGATACTTTGAGTGCCTATCATTTTAATATGTATTTTGGGTAATATATATTTAGGTAATACATAATGTGTATAATGATAAATTTACTTATGTTAGAGTGCTTATAGATATGATCTCAGATGCTTCTTAAAAAGTAATTTCTGAGAAAATCCATAAATTTAAAATGAAATTTTTTATTGAATCATGAAAATAAGTAGGTCATACCCTTGAAGAAAATAATTTTTTTGAATAGGTTTACTTCCATGCTCATATTAGTTAGCTACAAAATGAAACTTATTGGAAGCAGTTACATTTAGTCTAATTCTAGGTAATGCCCATTTCTGGGAATTTGGCTGGTCACATCTGTCATTCCCATTGCTGCTTGGAGTGTGTGATAATTGGTTCATCGATCCAGCAGCTGAGTATTTCATGAAGACACCAGATATCTGAAGTAACCCACTGGGACTTGATGGCAACTATCTTTGTTTCCTATTTGATTTTCCCCTTCTATTTCCCACCTTCATCTTCCCAAAAGAACATACTCATATATATCCAACAAACTTCACTTAGATTCAGGAGTGGTAAAACTAATCTTGATCCCATGTTTACATAAATTTATAATTTGGGGTTTCAAAATTTAAAAATCAGCAGTATGATTTTTGTTCTCTGCCATCTGAAGTTCCCTGCTTTCCAAGGAGCAGTGTTCATCCATTAATTCAACAAATATTAGTAGAACATCTAATATGTGCGAGCCACTGAGGCGTTTTTTACAGTTTAGTCATTAATAGAACAGGAAACTGGTCTCAGGGTACACTTTGGTATTTTTAAATAATACACAAACATGTTAGGTCTCAGTGGTAAGAAATGAGATGGTGCAAGACAGGCAGGGTGAATTAAGAACCGGACTACTACTACTACCTAAAGGGAGAGAAGGGTCTGTTAACCCCATCTGTATTGGTTACTGTATCAGTTTCTTGTTTCAGTATCCTTTTGTCTTCTTTTGCCCACGATGTGTACAAAAGAGTGATGACTTATATCCTTAAAGTTGAAATAACTTATAACGTTGTTTTAGATAAATAATACTATTTCTAAAAAAAAACCTATTAAATTATTAATTTTAGTAATGCAATGTATACTTATGATTATGTAAAAGGTTAAATACTACTAATAATATTTAAGTGATTTTCTGTGACCTTTGAATTATTCTGAGTCTTAGTAAAGTGGAAAGCTGCTTATTATATGTTAATAATATACTTATCCTTATATATATGAATGACCTAAAAGAAACTTGCGCATTTGACTAGGGAAGATCTTTGATAACTTGCTACATTTTACTCTGCCCACATGATATTTTCTAGGTGACTTTCTCAATATTCTAGTGACCTCTGATTAAATAGTAATCATTTCTATATGATCTGCATGTTTTTCTTCAGACTGTCACGCCCGTGTATGTACCTCTCTGTATATATTTATACCAATATCAATATATTGCTATAGAAAGATATCTATTAGGTATTTTTCAAGGTAACATATTGAAGGAAAAGGAAGGTAAAGTGAGTGAAGTGTACCAGAAATCATACCTTTAACATTTAGATTTGAGGGGCCTCCCCTGTGGCGCAGGGGTTGGGTGCTGCGCTGTGGAGCTGTCAGCGGCGGCGACGCGGCCGGGGAGGGTCCCACATGGTGCGGCAGACCTCTCCTGCCTCGCCTGCTGCTCCCCTCAGCAGTGTATTTCTGATATGCCTGTTCTGCTACCCGCTCTGTCTCTGGTGAGCCCTTTCGCCACCCTACGCCTCTGGCCTGTGCCCCAGCTTGTATGTATAAATAAAAAATGGATCTTTAACAAACAAACAAACAAAAAAAAAAACATTTAGATTTGAAGTAAGTAACTTGGAAGTAGAAAGAAATAAGATGAAACTGTGGACGGAAGAACAGAGACAGTCTGAGGACATCTGTAATGATAATTCAGCCAATACAATTAACACAGTGTATGGTCATGAAATTTATCAAGCTGCAATTAATTGTACCTTAATACATACTCAATATCCTATTAGGGAATTTAGGATCTAACTATGTTAAATGACTTTTTACGGCTGTAGAGTTACCACATATATTTGCATGCTCCATTTTCATTCTATTTTTTGATATCATATGCTTATTCACTTACTTGGTTTTTCAGTTAATTTCATCTGGTAAACCATATTTAGATGTCACCTGCAAGTCAGCTTACTCACAAGTCTCAAAAGACTCTCTCCATTATAGTTACTTGCCGAAACCTTAATAGCTGGACTGCTTTAAAAATAGAGGAACAGTCAAACCAGGACATTATAAGCAAAAGTTATATAGGTTTCTCTGATATTTGAAAAAAGAATAGTCATGATAATTCCGTAAGTTAATTTTGGACTTCTGCTAAAGTTACATGCACTTTTAAACTAGTCTATTGAAATTTAAATTCTGATGCTTTTCAATTTCCATGTCTCACTCAGATCAAAGTTTTTTGATAAGTTGGATTTCTGAATTTTACATTTTCCTTCTACCTGGATACTCAGAAATGTCACTGCTTGCTCACAGTGAATTTTATTTTAATTTTCTCCATAGAAATATTTGATATATATTTCTAATTTTTGTAGTCAATTAGAAAATGCTATTTTTTTTAAGACATGCTCTCCTGATGAAAATTTATCAGCTCTAATCAGAGTTTTGCACACATTTTTCCCTAGTGAATATTTAAGTACTGTACCTGGATTCAATGTTTGCCTGCTTTATTAAACTCAGTTCTGAAATTGGAAGATGTATTTAAGACTTGGCAATAAGTTTAATTATTAAAATGTCTTAAATAGTGTAAAGCTTTTGAGAAATGTAGAAAGAATACATTATAATATTTCTTAAATCTGTTTTTCTATTTCCCTATATAATCTTTCAAAGAATCTTTCTAAGCTTATTTACAGAAGTTATTTTATCTCTTCTGTCTCCTAAGCCATGAGAGATGAAAAACTTACTCTGGAGATTGAAAGGCCACACTCTCTCTTGTTAACATATCTGGGAATCTTAGAACTTTCCCAGAAAATCTTCCAACTATTTTCACCTTAAATTAGGTGTCAGTTAATAATAATACTTAGCCATCGTTAATGTTGTGATTTCTTGACTGTTTTTGTTGTTGTTTCTTACTTGTCTGCAATGATCCATAGTTGTTCTTGTCTGGTAATAAACAGCTCATAAGTAAAAGAATACAGTATTTTAAAACAATTCTTAGTGACTGTGCTGGGAATGGAAGCTGAAGACAGCGTATGAAATGTGAATTAATGAGAAGGAGGGGTTCCAGTTCCTGTTATTGAGCTCTGATAGCGCAGGTATAGGTGTATCAGGCAGACACTCCTGGGTTTGGACTTTGACATTCTGATTGATGGTTAGACCCTCAGATATCCATGTAGGTTGGAGTATGTTCTGTTTCAGATACACATCAGTAAAAGAGATTATCAAAGACAATTGAAAATTACTTTCTTGATTTTATTTCTATGAATTATTAAATAAGGAAGACAAGAGTTTATTTCTCTATTTTATTTTGAATTTGAGTTCTCCCATTTATTATATGATCTTTGACATTGTTTAACCTGTCTGCCTCAGTTTCATCACTGTAAAATGAGGATAAGACCATTTGATGCATGAGACTCTAACAGATATATGAGTCTGTCATGTCTATCATCATCATTACCATTTCCATCATTTTACTGCAAAACAAGTACTAGTTGGTTTTGATAGTATTGAAAAAGGGAATACTAACTTAATCTTACACATATCTAGTAATCTGTTGTTTAAAGATGAACAGAGAGTATTTTGGAGAGATTAATCAAATAACTCAGATGAAGTCACATCATTAGTCAGAAAAAAAGACTGAACTAAATTTCCAAGTCCATCATATTCTGGCTAATATTTGTTATGTTCTCTTTCTTATTTTGTCATCCCCCTGTAAGTATTCACCAAAAGTTTATAAAATACCAATGTTGATTGTCTTGGCTATTGTCCTGTATTTCATACATACTTGGAAGCAGTCATAAATCACCCTGCAAGGAGAATATTAGCAAAATTTATCAAACCTATTCCCTTTGTGGGACAATTAAATAACTGTGAAGGTGGAGTGTGAATTGCATTGAAAATGGAGCTCAGGTATGAAGTGTAGTTACATCTTGTGGATTATACTGCAGATTTACTTTGCCTCTTTTGTGAAAGTATCCAGTCCTACTTTTAAATTTATTGTTGATTGTGTGTGTGTGCAGTTCTAAATTATCAAATATTTAATTAAATTATGAATCAAAAAAATCTGATTACATTTTTCAAGGCCAGGTGGAAACAGAAAAATTGATGGATACGTACATGATTGTATAATCTAGATTCACTGTATAATTCCTGTAATACTTATTAAGATTCTCCAGTATCCCCATTATATTTACTGGGTATCTTCAGTCCATGTAGGTGGTATTATTTAGTGTGGTTTTATTCTTTTTTAAAGTAAATTGCACACTTCACTATTACAATGTGAATAGCCCTTTTGCAAATGTGAGTTAATAGCTAAATAGTTTTGATAATTACTTTTCAACAGAAAGGAGTATTTGGGAAAGATATCTGCAGCTAAAGATTTAATAGACATCTGGCTCACCATGAATATTCATAAACATGTTTATGTACCTATATATGTACATACTTTTATGTAGTCTTTTAAGACACTATAAAAAAATAAAGATAAAAGTATTTCCTTTTATTTCTGATTGCTTGAAAAAGAAAAAAGAGAAGGAAAGAGAAAGCAAGACAAAGTGCAATAATAACCTGCCTTGAACATTACTTCATTTCTGTTGCAGAAAATAGCCATTCACTTATTCTTCAGTTACTATCTACCTAATTACCATATGAATATTCTGTAATTATATATCCATCATTGTCCTTTAGAATACATGATTGTGTTTGGTGCTACCATGCAGTACTTAGTGTAATTACCCTTAGAGGTTATAACAATTTTTATTGTGAATATAAAGTGCTATTATATAATTTCATGGTAATCTCTACTTTCTTAGCACAGATTAATTACATTTCATTATTGCTTATCATACACAGCACATCTCAATTGTTATGCCATTCAGGTCAGCAAAATGCTCAAAATTTAGATGGGATGGTATTCCAAAAGAAGGAAGGTTTTGTTGATAGTAACAATGCTAGGCTCTTGCCACAGTGGACTTTATTCAGATCAATTTTGGTTTCTTTTTTTTTTTTAACCTTTCTATTGGTTTCTCCACTCTGTAGAGATGGTGTTTTGTCTGTATTTCTGGGCTTTTTTCTCACAGCTCCTAGTATACAATTAGGCAACTACATGTCCTCGCCAAATAATCAATTATGGACTACCATATTCATTTTCTCATCATGTTTAAATTGCTGAAGTTTTTTTTTTAAAAGAAGATGAACCATATTGTTCCGCCAGCTTTCCGTTTCACAAATTCAAATTGCCACTGTTCCTGCTAACCTCTTACCAGCCATATTGGCTGACTCTTCTATCTTCAGTCTTTTATCCTTCTATCTTAATCCCTTCCCTATTTCATCCCTCCCAACAGGGCTCCTACCATCTACATTTTCCTTTAACTTGTGTTCTTTTAATCTGCCACTTTCTTTGTGTCCATAAATATTAAGTTGAATTTAAATTTTGCAGGAGAAAATACTATTGTTTGTGTGGCAAGAGAAGTGTGTGTGTGTGTGAGTGTGTGTGTGTGTGTATGTCTGTGTGAGAAAATAGAAAATAAACCATTTGCTGCACACCTTGGGCTTAACCGACCATCAATATTTTTAGCTCTAGCTCTATGAAATTTCTAGTTTAAGTTTGCCTACTGATTTATAATCAGTAAATTTTCACTTAGTCAAAACTGACTTCTGAAAAAAAAGCAAGCCATGAAACTTCTGTAAAAGTCTTACAAATAATTGCTATTCATAGTGATAAGTTAATCAAAAATGTATCAGTATACTTATTTAAGAAAGTGTGTCTCTGAGAAAGCTTATTTTCAAAATGGCTGTAAAGCGTTTTTGATGCTTTAAGAAGTTACCTCATGGGATAAATATTTTTCATTGCTGTGGAAAAAGAAAGTGTTCTTCCAATGACTGCTAAGTTTCTCTTGTTTATTATAGAACTCATTAGGTTGGGGCAGAATCCCTAGAACAAACATAAACAATTACATACTAATTGAGCCCTTTCGTATATTATTCTTCTTCAAACTTTGCTAAATTACTGCTGGATTGGGAAGTACTAGTGATACTTACAATTTGAATCTGTGCAATAGTAATTATTTGAGAGTACATAGAGGGGTGAGACTATGAAAATGTAGTTTATATTAACATAAGTTTTACATAGATGCTTATAATTCAAAATGAATTATAACTGAGAAGAGACTGAGAGGGAAGTTGGGTCGTATTCCTTTGACTTACTAACACAACACTCATGATGTTGAGACAATTGCAGAGAAGGTAGATTTCAATTGAAGCGTATAATTTAGAAATAACACCATCAGTGTTTCAAAATCTCTACCAGACTTGAACATAGTATGTGTCATAATTAAACTTGAGTTTGCAGGGAGTATTTGAAGAGTGATTTTGCCTTCCAGTTCTAAGTATCTAATACTTACATGGTATTTTAAATATCAGATCCTAAAGTCCCACATGTGTATCTGATCTCCTTTCTCCTGTGTTTCGGAACCTTGAAGATGACATTGAGTAAACAAGGAACACTTCAAGTCAAAGTAAGGGGGAGGAAGAGAATAGGACTGTGCTGTAGAATCCTTAGTGGAGTACAGAAAAAAAAACAGCAAAACACACAACTCAGAAATTTCTATCTGTTCTATATCTTAAGGCTAAAAGTGGGACATTGTCCAAAAAAAATTCAGAGAATGATAGTGGGAAGCAACTTTCACAGGTGTGGCATATATGAATGAGTCTGCACCTGATCTTCAACTCAGCATCAAGTGCTAAGCATGTGAACTTGGAAACTATGTGTCTCCATTTTAATACCTGTAGAGAAGGAGTTCTGAGTCTAAAATAATTTCTACCTTTTCAGTAGAAAAAAGTGGCATGGCTTAACATCATCCAATTTAAAGATATTTGTTAAAGTATAAATTGTAATACCTACTTATTTCACAATTTTATATTAGCAAGGTTTTCTTTTACATTATATGGATTCCATTTTTATGTCATGAGGCCAGTCAACAGCACTGAATAATGTGCATCTGACATGCTATGGAAAAACAATGAAAACATTAAAGAGTGGAGAATTTCCTTTAAAGTAGAACATGAGTTCCTTTTTAAAAAGTCTTTATAAAGAGAAAACATGTTTAACATAGTTATCGAATTAACCAAAAGTTCTATAATATTCTAATTATTGCTTATATGCCATTTGCGCATAAAAAAGGCCTTTCTTTTTTTTTTTTTTCTTTGTCTCCCCGGCTTGGCATTGAACTCGCACCACATGTCGGTGACAGCTCCACAGCGCAGCGCTCAACTGCTGCGCCACCAGGGAGGCCCAAAAAAGGCCTTTCTATTAAAATACAACATACATATGAACATACGGGTGTATGTATCCTTTCGGATTAGTGTTTTTGTGTCCTTTGGGTAAATTCCCAAAAGTGGGATTGCTGGGTCGTATGGGAGCTCCATGTTTAGCAGTTTGAGGAATCGCCATACAGCTTTCCATAGTGGTTGGACCAGTTCACATTCCCACCAGTAGTGTAGAAGAGTTCCTTTTTCTCCACATCCTTTCCAGCATTTGTTGTTGCCTGTATTTTTAATGTGTGCCATCCTCTCAGGTATGAGGTGGCATCTCATAGTGGTTTTGATTTGCATTTCCTTGATTATAAGTGATGTTGAGCATTTTTTCATGTATCTCTTGGCCATTTGCTTTTCTTCTTTGGAGAAGTGCCTTTTGAGCTCTTCTACCCATTTTTTGACTGGGTTATTGGCTTTGTTTTTGTTGAGTTGTGTGAGTTCCTTATAAATTTTTGTTCTCAGTCCTTTATCGGATGTATTGTGTGCAAAGATCTTTTCCCAATAGCAAAGGTATGGAAGCAAGCCAGATGTCCAAAAATAGATGATTGGATCAAGAAGATGTGGTACATATACACAATGGAATACTATTCAGCATTCAAAGAAGATAAACACATGCAATTTGCAGTGATGTGGATGGAATTACTCAATGAAATAAGCCAGAAAGAAAAAGAAAAATATAGAATGATTTCACTTATAACAGGACTATAGGGAAACCAAATAGGAGAGAGACACTCGGGGGTGGGGGGTAGGGGCAGGGGAGGATAAGGGCACAAAATGGAATAGAAAAGAAAACAAGGGACCATGGAGATGGATCACGGGTGAGTTCGTGGTGGGCTACCCAAGGGGAATACAAAATGTAAAAGACATAAATAACAATAAAAATATAAAAAAAATACAACATACATAGAAAAGTTAAAAATCATAAGTACACAGTTCAATAAAATATCTGCAGTTGTACACACCAATGTAAACCAACATTAAGGTGAAGAGAAAATATTATTGGTACTCCAGATGCTCAACATTATCCCTTCCCTTCTCCCCCAAAATAATTTCCTTTTAATTTCTGAAACTATAGATAGTTTTGCATTTTGAACACTATATAAATAAAATGTAGTATATATTTCTTGTGTTTGGCTTTTTTCTATCAATATTATTTTGTTAGATTGAGCCATTCATGTTGTTGCTTATAGTAGTTTCTTCCCCTTCTTCCCTTCCTCCCTTCCTTTCTTCCTCCCTTCCTCCCTTCCTTCATTCCTTCCCTTCTTTCTTCCTTTCCCTTCCTATCCATTCCCTTCCCTTCCCTTCCTCCCTGCCTACACATGCATTTATATTCATTGTACTATAGAACCTGTTTATTCTTCTTATCATGTGCATTTGGGTTATTTTCAGTTTGGGGCTAGTTCCAAAAAAAAAAAAATGTTGTGTTTATTATGCATATGTTCTTGGTGCACATGTGCATGCTTTTCTCTTGGATACATATTAAGAGTGGAAGCTCTCAGGTATAAGGTATGGGTATATTCATATTTATTAGATACTGTTAATGTTTTTTCTAAATTGGTTGAACTTATATACCCACTAGTAATATGTGTTTCTGTTCTTTATTGTCAATTTGTTTGGTGAGTGATGATATTTCTTTGAGATGTTGATTTGCATTTCCTTGACTGCAAATAAATCAAGTATATTCTCATCTATTTTTAATTTAGCCAAAATCAGATTTGATTTATAATGAAAATTACTTATAATTAGTAAATTGAAGGTAAGTTTTTAGTTTATGTTTTAGAAGTCTAGGTAAGTACGAACTATATCCTTTGTTAAAGTGTGGTGTAGGGAAATCATAAAACTTCAAAATGTTATCCTCCAAAAAAAGTTATCCCATTTTTTTTCTATTTCTTGGGTCAATTTTCATAAATAAAAATTTTAGATTAAAAATTGCATTTTAATTAGGGCTCACGAAATTAGTCATGAAAGAAGCTATTCCAGTCAAATTCAATCCATTTAACAACTATTAGACAATGTAGTCCTTTTGCCAACCAGTAGTATTATCTCCAAATCATCATTCCTTATATTTCTTAGTTCCCAAGTTCTATTTCCTCAACCAATCCCATTGAGCTACTTCTCATTTAACAGTACTTCACAATTAGATAGCTAAAAGTAAACAGCAGCTTCTAAACACAAAAACTGGATTGATATAATCAGTTCATTTGCTAAAGATTATTTGTATTATGAATTTTAATATCTTCACTGTGATAAATTATAATATATTCATATATAAGCATAGATTTGTCTGTTTTTCAAAATATTGAGATAGAATGCCTAATTAAGAAGTTTACTGTAGTTTATATTAAGTAGTCTTTGTTTTATTATTCATGTTCGAAAGGTATAGAAATATTTGAGAATGTCTTCCCTTGTACTTGAGAAAACTATTTGTAATACTCAGTAAGAAACTGCTCTTTCAAAACAATGAGCTCAGAGATAGGGATGTTTTCTCTTTGATGAGGGGGAAGTTAAGTATCATCCTGGAAGGCATTAATAGCCTTTACCTCTGTTTTCACTTCCCACCCATGATCCATCAGTCATTCATTCAGTCCACTTTTCAAGTTACACAACAGGGACACATCTTTGTCTGCTCACTTACCCAGGTGTTTGGAAAATACCTAGTCCTATAATAGAGTTTTTAGAATGAGTGTTCTTTTTATAACACAAGGGCTGGTGCAGAAGTAGGACCCTACTACCCAGCACGTACTACTCTGTTCTCTGGATGAAAAGAGCTGTGAAGAGAGGAATTGATCAATGACATGTCTAGAAATCTTGAGAATTTCAGACTAATAATAATCTTATTCGTTAGAAGGAAAACTAAGGAACCTTGTTAACTTAAGTGTTAAAAACTCATAACGAAAAGAGTTTGTTAGCAAAATTTATACCACAATAACCTATCCCTTTAGTCAGATGAAATAATGCCTTATTCTGGAAAGCATAGAAAACAATAGCATTGTTAGAAAAATTTTGTTACATATAATAGAAGTTCTTTTTTGCAAATTAATCAACCCATTGATTGACCATTTTTTGAATATTAAGTGAAATGATAATATTTGTTGTGACTGAAGAAAAACATCTTATAATTTCCTTTTGTCCATTTTTCATTCTTCCTAGATATCTGTCATCACTACTGTGTAAATTCTGAATCTTGTACAATTGGGGATGATGGAAGTGTTGAATGTGTCTGTCCAACACGCTACGAAGGATTGAAATGTGAGGTTGACAAATGCATAAGGTGCCATGGAGGGCACTGTATTATAAATAAAGACAGTGAAGATATATTTTGCAAGTAAGTAGGCATGCAATTTAATTTATAAAGCATTTGAACCCAAAAGAATGTGGCAATCCAGCAATAAACTGTGAAAGCAGTATAAATTATCCTTATTCTAAAATTTCACATGACGACCATTGCATAATTTGTATTTACTTATTTTTGTCTAGAGATGAAGCTCAAGTCATTTCAATTAAAACCAAACTTAATACATAATATGTGACTCTGGAGACTATGAAAAATCATCATGCAGTGATGTGATCAGATCATTCCCCATGTTGAATATTCTTAAAATTATATAAAAATAGTGAAATGCAACATACCTTCAAAAAGATATATGTAATAATGCTAATAGTAATGATACATTTGAATACGTCAAACTTTTCATTGTTCCGTGATTGTTATCAACAGTGAGTGTTGCCTTGTTATAAAGAGATCCTGTGGGAGAGAGGCAAAAGACCTATCTTATGGAAATTAGTCTTTTTGTCCCCTTAATATGACTTTAAACATTGTAGCCCTACAGAAGTGAAGAAGTAATGTTTCCTAGGATGCAACTACAATGAAAAGTCCATATTTAAAGTTTTTCCATTCACTTGCTGTTTTGCACTTTGACTTTAAGAACAAGAGACTGGAAAACAGAACTTCATAGCTACATTGTAATGTCATTCACTTTCTGTCAGGAAGCGAGTTTATGCCACTGAGGTTAGAGATCAATCCTCACTCTGAAACTCTTTCCAAAGCTCCAGTTGTGCAATTGGTTAGTGTAGTACTTATATGAAACTCTTTGAACAACCTTTTGAAAGAAGAGATCATAAAGAACCAAACTCTATCACTTGTCTTGCTAGAAGTAGAATCAATGAGAATATGAATGAGAAAGGCATGTGATGAAGTGTTCATGACTGCCTTCCCCGGAGTTACCGGTGGGAGGGAGCCAGCCCTAAGTCACGTTGTTCTGTCACACAACGCCCAATAACATTTTACTACAGACGGCATTGACATTTTTTTTTTCTTGTTTACTCTCAGTTTAAAATGTACTCTAAATGTGTTTGTATTATCATTATGAATGGATTTACTCAAACCCTCATACTGGGTCATTAAAAAATAAATTTTTTAAATAAAGTAATTGAAATTATGACTAATTATAAATCTGTGACTTTGATAAGTAAAATAGGTCCTAGAACATATGGCCCTGCAATATAAATAGAACTTCTTGGATATTCCTTAACTTGTAAGATTGTTTTTTTTCTTTGATGACTTTAACTTAGCCTCAAATGAAGTTTGGAATTCTGTTTAATAAGAAAAGATCTTTGAATTAAGTAAGTCACCATTGAGTTAAAGTAATATATTTTTTTTATTTAATAGGAAAGTTTAAGTAATCATGTGTACTTATGATGACAAATAGTGTTTCTATATGTGCTGTCAACTAAAATAGGTATATTGTCAAGTATGTGAGTATAATCTTTATAACAAAACTAATTACACATTTTCTCTTTTGAAAATCTAAGTAAATATTAAATGAATATATTAAATATATTAAATATTTTAATATATTGATATATTAAAATATTTAATATATAATATATATTTATATATTATATATAAATATCATACATTGAATATACTATATATTGAATTAATATAATATAAATATTATATATAAATAAATATTAAATATATTAAATATTAAATCTAAGTAAATATTAAATATTAATTTTTATCATAGTTTTAAAAAGCAAAAATAATGTTTTTTGATGTCAGTTGTTGTGGAAATTCTTTGTGTGGACTGGACAACTGATAATTAATTTTTGGAAAGTGATAGATCACGAACTTTCTGTTTATGTTTATGTGTATGTATATGTATATCACACATGCTTCTAAGAATGAGATTATTATGGAAACACATCAAAATATCAACTGTACTCTTTGATATAATGATTTGGATAATTTATGTTTCACACTTGCGATATCTACACATTTCTGTCTTCAATTTAGGATTCAAATGTAACCTTTAAGAAGAAGAAAAAGGCAACTTTTTTTATAACTCTAGGAAACAGACTTTAAAAAGCAATCATTAACTGGAATTTAATAGTTGATACTTGGTGTATAGTTATCTTTTTGTGAGAAATCCTTTAATATATAATGAGTCAGTTTTCCCATTTGACATTGTCCCTTTCATAGCAGAAATGGCAAGATCCATATCAGATAGCAACACCTCTAAGTGTGTACTTCACTCACTTTGCATCAATACTTGGACACGTCTAGAAATTCTAAAAGATGTGATATCCTCTGTTAATTCTTGAAAGCTTTAAACCATTGACCTTGGAAGTTTCCATTTTCACATATCTCCATATGTTGACACATGGAGTGCATAGTTGACTCACTATTTCTATTCATTTTAGAGAGAAATGTGATTTTAAAACCCAGGTTCTTTAAAATTATCTTTATATTAAACAGGCACCTGGGGAATTTTTAACCAGGTCATTGTTTTCCCAACAGCCCTATCATCCCCATGAGGTCAAATAAATATGCCCAGAATAATTGAACTGCAGAATTGCCAAACAATTATTTCAGACATCCAAGCTATCACTGGAAATTCCCCTGTGATTCATGTACTGTAGTAGATATACATTATTTAAAGGATCCAAGTGATTAATCAATGATACTGCATTCTGATTTGTTTGTCAAGATTATGCTCAGATTTATCTGTGATACCATTGATTGCTTCATAACACCTAGTACTAACATGATGTCATAATCAGAATATTGACATGAGTTGTAGCAATTCTGATTTGGGTCAAGGCTTATGTGATTCTGTTAGCATACTTCTCAGAGAAGAGGACTCTCAATAATTTAGATTGTGAATGCACTTTTCTCCTGACACTTTTCACTGGCCAATCTAATAGTATTTGTGTGTGTGTGTATATATATATATGTGTGTGTTTGTGTATGTAGGTATTTTACAATGTAACATGGAATATAAGAAACATCTATATTTTTCTGATTATTGTTATCCTTGTTTTCTTGAATAGCAATAGTCATGCTGGATATTCTTATACCAGACATGTTTTATACTGTAAATTAGAATTGTTTCTCTGAGTTTTTAACAAAGCCTATCTCATTAGTTTGTTGTCATCTTGAATATTGTTCCGGTAACATTACTGTTTATTTTTTATGTGAATCACTACATAGATTTTCTGTTAAAATAAAAAGAGTTTGACATTAATTATAATACTTATTCAAATAGAGACAATAGAATAAAAGTGATACAGGATATCCTAAATTTTGTTTCAACATGTGGAATCTGAAACTCTTGATAATTCATTGGAGCAGGATTTTCAGTTTAAAACAACTAGCTAAAGTATTTGCTTCTAGAGTTTTGATCATGTGGATTATAATTAACTATGGTATCACCAAACCCTAGTTTCATGAAAAGAAAATGAGATACCAATGCTTATGTCTTCTGAAGCATAAATAAGTAATATTGTTTCACATATTTATCTAGCTTTATTAAATTTGTCTATTAAACAAATGGGTAAAAATTTGAGAAAAAAATGCCAAAATAAAACTTTCATCTATCAAAATTCTGTTTAAAAACTTCTTTGTCTACAATAGGTCTGTCTCTGTGAAAACTCACTTTTAGCCATCCCCTCCATTTCTCCCTATGATGAATATTCTCATCTGCAGAGTTTGTGTCAGTTTTTTAAAATAATGATGCCAGTAACAATGTGATGTTTTTTTTCTTTGTTGCTGCAGCTGCACTAATGGAAAGATTGCCTCTAGCTGTCAGTTATGTGATGGCTACTGTTACAATGGTGGCACATGCCAGCTGGACCCTGAGACAAATGTACCTGTGTGTCTGTGAGTATTTTCGAATGTTGTGGGCATTTCATGATATGAATCTGTATGTACATGGAATCCCTGCTCTATTGTTCTCCTTTCCTGGAGTAATGCAATTTAAATTAATGTTTCATGGACATTCTGATCAAGTGCTGTCCCTCATTGGCTCATGTGCTACAGAATCTCCTCCTTCATCAATTTACTGATAATTTCATAAGAAAGAGTTCAGTCAGTTGTTAGCTCCATGCCCATTTTAGACATTCATAGAGCTTTGAACTGGGAAATGCTGGGGGGACTGCTTCTAATTTCATTGACCTTGTTGAGATATGTCAAACCAAGAGACCGTCATATATATGTGAACACTTTGGTACTTACATTACAGCCATTCTTTTCTAAAGAACTTGAGGGGTCCTCTCAAGTGTTTAAGGCTATTTGATATTTGCACCAGGTTTAAAAGGTTGTATTATGAAAACCTATTAAGCCCCTGACTCCTTTGGAGTGCTAAACTTGACTTTGGGTTTCTATTGCTTGGAAAAGTATTGGAATTTCTCAGCTCCTGAGAAAACCTGGACTTAATTCTACCCCTCCCAATTACCAGATTGTCCATAATGGACAACTTGAAATAAAATCATTCCACTGCTGTCATCTCTGTTTTGAATTTTATCACTGCTTAACCAGAAGGATGATGCCCACATATGACCCACTTCTGCACCCTCCCCCCCCTTGTCAGAGTATCATGTAATGAGTGTATATGAGAGGAAAGTGAGCATATCTGAGAAAAATTTTATTCATATATTACTATATCTATGAAATAAATTTTAAACATATTTGGAGAAAAAAAAAGTCAGACGCTTTATTTAGCTGTATTTTACTGAAATTCTGCAGATGCTCTGTTGGGTTTAAAAGTCAGCGCTGTGACCAGAAAGAGAACCCTTGTGATCACTACTGTCAGAATGAGGGGATTTGCACTTTAACTGCGTTTAATGAGCCGAGATGCAAGTAGGTTTAACCTTCCACTTACCACTGCGCTTCATGTGACATCATTTCAGGTCACAGTTCATTGGTTTAAATCATGAACATCCACATGCATTTCACAGTGTATACTTAATCTCGGGGCTCATCTGTGTCATACACACTTAACCTTTGCTTCGCTCACTGACAAGTGGCTGCACTATAGTCAGTTCAAATGTCTAGAAATATAGCAGAGGGAATGAAAAAGCTGGTGAAACTGTCTAATAAAAATGTTTTTTTTAGAATTGTGGCCTTTAATTAAAGAAGTTACAGAATTACAGAAGCAGATTATTTTTAGACTTTACTATTGCATACTAGGAATGATTTTTTTTTTAATTTTATGACTCAAGTAGTGGTGAAACAATACATTATTTTTGTTTCTGAAAATTTTATTGAGAATTATTTCAACTTTAATCATAAGCTATCTTTACAGAAATAGATGCATGCTAAAAATATTCCAGAAACTTCATTTAATACTTCCAATCTTTCTTCATTCAATGGCATGAGACTTGTCAATGAAAATAAACTGATTTCCTGAGAAATTTCAGGACCACCTTCGGGGTAACTATGTTCATCCCGATGCAAATTATGCTTGCATTTTACATTTGAGCCTTAGAGATGGATCATACCTGACATCCTCCTTAATATGCAATGTCATAAACTGTGCTAATGATTGGCATTTGATTATAGTCCCATGGTGATGTCTCAGAATACTTAGTAATGGTTTTAAGACATAATTCTATTAAACTTCAGATGTCTCATTATCAAAACTCTACAATTTTGTTCATAGGGATCTATTCTGTAATTCCAGAAAATGTCACTCTTTAGACAGTACTTTAAATATATGGAAGGGCTGATTTTTTTTTTTTTAACCTTTCTCTGGAAGATATTTGAACATGATAAACCAATATGCCCACATAATTTATATCCGGAAATAACTTTTTAAGTAGTAGTCTTTAAAATGTATATAAATTGGGCCTCCCTGATGGTGCAGGGGGTTAAGTGTCAGCACTATGAATCTATTGGCAGCCATTGCAGCACAAGTTCAATTCCCTGTCAGGGAGCTAACACACATGGTGCAGCAGAACTCTCCTGTCTCTCCCACTGCTCCCCTCAGCAGTGCAGATCTGCCTGTTCTACTCCCCATTCTGTCTCTGGTGAATCCTCTCACCCACCCCCCAACACTCCTCTGGTCTATACCCCAGCTCTTGCATGCATAAATAAATAAATCTTTAAAAATAAATAAATAAAATATATATAAATTAATAATAAAATGAATTGATTAAATTATCAGTTCATACTCAGGTTTAGTAACCAATGCAATTGAAGACAGAGAGCAGACCCAATTTTAGTCCTGGAAAACTGAAAGATAAATTGGAACCCTATTTATGCCAAGTGAGAGGATTCCATAAGATCCTGATAATAATGAGTAGTCAGTGAGATCTAAGGTAGAGGCTTGAGCTGAAAGAGTTTGCTTCGAAAGGTGATGAATGTAAAAGAGAGCCCTGGAGGTCCCCATCAGGGACCCCACAACAAAAGTTTTGGCAACATTTCAGGTACAAAGAAATGAGATCTGGAACCTGGGCTACACGACTGAGAAGGAATGTTAAGCTCTGTAGATTCATTTATATTTCAAGGTTCGTAAATCCAACAGGATCCATGACCAAGTATTGATCTAGTACTTATCAATTTTAGGAAACTGGCAATAGCTGCTTTGGCACCCAGGTTTCCTCTATCTTGTCCTTGTCTCACTATTCCCAGGCAAAGTAGAGATGAGATTTCAGGCCCATCTTGCCTTCTACCCACAAATAGGTCTCAGGAACATATTCTGTCCAGAAATGTTATGTGTCATTAGAATTATAATTGTTATTATTATCATCCAATTGTTTTTCCCATCTCGCAAATGATAACACTGAGGTCACATACAAGAAAGTAGTGGATGCCTGAGACTCCAGTTGCTCTTGTTTGATTCTAAAGTCCCTGTCCTGGTTATAATTCTTGTGCTATACTGCTTTCTTTATTCTATATTAACTCCAGTATGACTTTTACGTAAGAAGAATTTAAAGTTCATTTTGAGTTTATGAATGAGTCTTTAAAAATTACATCATCATTTCATAATTGTTATGTTAGAAATATCATCAAAATGTTCTAGGAGAACAACTGAATAGAGATCAATCAATGATTATTAGAAACAGATGGAAGGACTTTATAGATGAAATGATTTTTCATCTATAGATGCTTAGTGAAAAAAAATTAATAATTTTACTGAAAATCATTCTCAAAAGAGGAATATCCTAGTCAAATGGCAGATCTGAAAGTAAAAGGTGAATGTTGTTGAGAATAGATTTTTTTTTTTTTTTACCTTATGGGAAGAAGACCAAAGAGATATGTTGATTTCAGTTTGTGAGGTAGATTTTATGCTGTAACACTAAAGTGATTTTATAGAAAGAAGAGTAGAGAATTAAAAATAGAATTCTAAGACATACCAATGATGGATACTGTGTTATAGAGAAGTCAACACAAGTAAATGAGAACAGAAGTTGAGGGAGATTTGACACAAGAGTAGATTATTCCAAGTCAAAGGAATAGAGAGTATCCAAGAAAAAAAAAGTCTAGATTCTTAAAGGGGGTAAGAATTATAATGTTTTGTTGGATTTTGCAATTAGATGCAATTATGAGAAGTTTTGAAAACCCTGTATAAGACAAACAAGGCTGTTGCTGGGTAAGTGAAAGTTGAGAAAGGAGCAATGAGAGATTGTAGAGTTCTCTTTGAATGTTTGCCTGTATATCAAATGAAGAAAAAAAGAATGATGACTGCAAGGAAAAGTAGGACTAGGGGAAAACATTTTTATACTAAGGATGATTTAATTAAGTATTGAAGAGGATTCTGTTTTCACTATGTATAAAAGACCCACTATTAAGGACTATAGACAGTTAAAACACTGATTTTATGCTCATGTCTGTGAGAGCTGAAATGTCTAGAATATGAAAATTTCCTAATTTAACCTGGAATATTTGTCATTCATATGCTACTAAGATATAGATACATAAAATTTAATGTGAGGTAACTATGATCTTGTACAATACAAAAATAGTCCAACTAAGGAATCTTAAACCCTCAGGATAGCTTCCTAGTGACCAGTTTTCTAACATGGAGAAAGCTTTGGAAACACACATTTCAGCCTCAGATTTGAAGTGGTAGTGGTCATGTATCTTTAATGAAAAACTAGTATGTACTATTTCATCTGAAAGTTTTTACAAGAAATAAAAATTGCCCTAAGAGGTAAGATATAGTGTTTGCTTTAGTTTTTGTTAGTAGTATATTTTTCTTTTTTTCATGGAGCAAAAAACCAATTGAATCATGTGAAACTTTTCACATTTGGAAAGTCTACATAAAGTATTCAGATCTATGAAGGTGACAGCTTTCTTTTTCAATATAGAAATTATATAACTGTATCTTTCAATTTAAGAAATAGACTTGTTCTGTTCACTTTTGTCTCTTGATGGCCATTTTCACTTATTACTATGTGTGGAGGTAAAAGAAAGTTCCCAAGAGAAGCCTACAAAAAATAGAAACTTTTATTATTTTTAATGCTTATTGGGAGAGGATTTTGATATTTATTAGAGTTGGCATATTGAATAATGTTAACATATTTTTTTTAAATCTGATGTGTTATCTTGACAATACTTGCATTATTAAATAACTTCTGTGAGACATGGAAATTTTTGTTGATTTTTAATATTTTAATGTAATTATTTTTATTGGGGGAACACTGGTTACAGCAGTGTATATGATGCAGAGGTCTAGGACCGTAGCCCCTCCAGTGTAGCTCACCACAGCACACCCACCATGAAGGCTCTCTTAACCCTCAAAGTTGCTCCCACTCCCCATTTTGTGGTCTTGTATGCCCAATTCCAGCCAGTTTTCTAGCATTTGTTATTGGCTTGTTTTGTATAACCCTTCTTTATGTTTCTCTGTATTCCACACGTAAGTGAAACCATCAGGATTGGGACACAGAAATTTTCTACACTGAAAATACTATTGAATTCTCCAGCAAGCTATGTCTTTCTTCTTCTAAATATTCTCCCTATAGTCAGACTTTCATTAATATTGGATTTAATCTTCTTTAATCATGGACTTACCTCCACAACATTATCTTCTAGAAATATCCACCGTAAATTTTACCACCAATAATAAAGACACATTTGTGACTACCTCACCTCTCCTACCACTACCACAATACTTACAAAGTTAACAATACATGCATAACCTCACCACATGGCCACAGGACCATTCCATACCTACGTGTCTTTACTCAAAGAACTCATCGATCTAAATGTCTCTCCTGCATTTTTTTTCTACTTAGCTCTTATTATCACACTAGTCTTAATGAAGGGATCATCTCTTTGTATGTGGACATAACTATTAGTAAATGTTAATTGACTGAGAATTGGCTGAAGATTTTTAAAAGAGAAGTACCAAATTTTATAGCGAACCAAAATAAATATAATATATATTGTTTAATATATATGTATTACAATTGTAATATAATATATAATATATATTGTATAATATATATGTTATTAGCATAATATTTGCAGTGTATAGATTACTATTACATGTGAATATAATTTATATATTACATTGATATTCTCCAGAAAGACTAGTAGGATATATATTTTTATATTGCTTATTGATTCTGTATATGTATGTATGTGTGTGTTTGAGTATATATATGTGTGTGTGTGTGTGTGTGTGTGTGTGTGTGTGTGTGTGTATACTCACACACATATGTAAAGAGAAAAATTAAGTACAGGGATTGACTCTTGCAATTATGGAGGCCAAGAAGTCCCAGGATGTTCTGTCTGCAAACTGGAAAATAAGGAAAGGTGATGGTGTATTTATTGTCAAATCTAAGCCTGAGAAGCAAGGGGACCAAAGGTGTAGGTTCCTGTGTAAGTCTAAAGGCCCACAGACCAAGGCCATTGATGTCCAAGAACAGAAGATGAAAGTCATCTCTCAAACAGAGAGGGACTTGTCCCTTCCCTCTCTATTTGTTCTATTCAGCTTGCAATGAATTATATGCAGCCCACAATCATTCATGAGGATGATCTTTACTCAGTTTACTGGTTCAAGTGTAATCTCTTCCAGAGACACCCTTACAGACATACCTGTGTGTCTCTTAGTCCCTATTTTATGTGCCAAGTTGACATAAAATTAACTTACCTAAACAAAAAAGCACACGTACAACACACACAGAGTATCTGTATAGGTAATTTGCTTTTATAATTTTGCTTTTAGTCACTGTATAAACTAACAGTGAAGAGGCAGCCATCTTCAAGCCAAGGAGAAACCTCATAAGATATATCTGTTAGCAACTTGAACTTAGACTTGTAGCCTTCAGAACTGTAAAAAAAAAAAATAAGTTTCTGGTATTTAAGCAACCAGTGCCTAGGGACTCATGAAAGAATGGCAGAGGTCATTAATGAGGTCAAGGATCCCTCCCTTTAGAGCTCTTCCTCCTGTCATCTATATTTTTAATGCAGATTCAGACCCTCCCATGGGTCTCTAAAATGGAAGTATCAGGGAAAATCATTTAATGACTGGTATCACCATCAATGTGAGATACACAGTGAGGAATTTGTATTGATTCCACAAGCATGAAAACAAGGAAAAAGTATGGATTTTGAAGTTATGCTGACATGGATTCATACACTCATTCCTCCAGTTACTATTGGTGTGGACTATTGACCTCTCTAAGCTTTAGGTTTCTCTTCTTTAGGAAGATGATTCTCTTATGTACATACATATGAAAAACTCCATAAAAATGTACTGCATATGCACAGATTAGTGTAAAAACCTTTGTTTACAGTCACTCATTTCTTTATTTGGTTTGACCATCTATGGCTCTACACTTATAACTAGCTTTAATTTTGGTTACTGCTGTGCCTATAGTTCAATTTTAGGTAACTTGCTAAAGTTTTTTCGGGCAGCCCAAACTGTAGCTCCTATCTTCAGCAAGAAGCTCATGACTGAGATTTTAGCATTGTAGTTAAAGTAGAAACATTTGAAAGTGTCATATTTGTTTTTGTACACACAGCATGTTTAATCTGACTTTTCTTCCTAATATAAAACTTGAGAAGTCACCCAGGGTTCTCTCGACTCCTGAAGGCAACAAAGTCATTAGATATACTTTAGTGGAGAATGATGTAAAACATTCTTTATCGAACTGGATTAAAAGAACTCCTCAATACCAATATTAAATACATTTTATCATCCTATTATTGTTATTAGTTCATGAATATGTATTTTAGAAACAATATTAGCAATCCTGATAATTTCTCAAAATAACCACATTTCCTAATAATAACCTCTGTTGTTTTGTTTATTATTTATTCTGTCTTTTTTTGCAGACATACGTTTGTAGAGTATTATATATTTAGAGGAGATCAGATGATAGACACTCTCTGATATGTAAACTTACTTTGCATACATTATGCATACCATTCTTTGTCAGTATGAATAATATATTTTTCTTCTTAATAGATCCAGAGTTCCATTGTCTGGACTGTCCCTACTTTTTCTAGTCAGCTATCATTCAGTAATTAGATATGCCTTTTTGCTTTTGTGTTTTATTCCTTTAAAACGATTTTTTCCAGAATTAATAACTTCTGTATGTCAAAATCTGTTTATTTATATCATTAGTTTTCCAGGGCTAAATGCCAAAAGTGGAAATATAAGGTCCAAAGTTAGAGACTTTATGAATCAAACTAGCTATGACTTTGGGTAAGTTACATTATCTCTTTGTGTCATATTTTTCTTATCTGTAAAGTGAAGACAACAAATTTGGATTAATTATTTACTAATATACTCTAAAACTATAAAGTAACATGCTTAAATCTGAGTTCCATTTGAATTTTTATTTACAACTTATTTCAAAATTTGATCAGAGTCACAGTCCCAAATATAAATTCTCCTAAAATTCCTTAAAATATTGATGAAGAAACTGAGCAGACAGACTTCCACTAACATCAAATTGAAGAATTACAGAATATGTGTTGTTAATGCTAAGGAGTAACTGAAGAGCTAATTGTAAAAATCTATGGATTACAGCTAAATATGTTTATCTTTTTCAATCATTTTCTGATAGTCATATTTTGTACATGTACTTCAAAATAATATACCAGTGTATATATAGGTATATAGGTACCCTATTTATGTTACTTAAAGAGAGATAATATTCTTTTCCATGTATTTCTTATTATCAAACTCCTAGTCAAGTAGATCCACAGTCTGTAAGAACTAGAATCCCAGATGTCTTTCCTTTGATCTGCTCATACTTTTTCCTTATATATAACAAAAAAATATTGCCAATAGTCTATTCTTATACCCCATATCTATTCATCACCATATATTTATTGATCACCTACTATATACCAGACAAAATTCAAGGCACTGAAAGATATATCAGTGAACAAAACAGACAAGTATTTGACATGTGTAATAAAGATTAATAGACAATCTGTTATTAGTCAAATTGGTGTAATATATGTCTTTTGAAAATAGTTTTATTTATTATTCATAGTATTTTTAAAAGGAAAAATCATTTTTTAAACTATTTGTATTTGATAAGGTAAAACAAAAAAATTTAATTCTGATATTACATTGCTTCTAAAACCATATCAATTCAATCACTTGCTGTTTTGAAAATGACAGAATGACAAAACTCTGAGATGTTTGTTTTATATATATATATATATATATATTATTGCTTCTTGCCTGTAGCAAGAACAATTCGCCATGTAGTAAAAAACTAGACAACACTATTAGTTTTTATGTTTTACTTCATTTCAAGCAAAAAGTAAAGATAACTCACTGTGAACTATTTCACCAATATATTTTGTTTCCTTTTTTGTGTCTTGGTTTAGATATATATAGGCATTTTTTTTTTGTTTATCTTTTTGGAAAAACTGATTTTCCATGCAGTTACCTCCTTTTGTTGATCATCTGTATGTGTTTACATTTTTCATATTACCCTATGACATTCTATATTTTATGACTAGAACTCTCATCTGTGGGTGTTTGGACATGGAACATATTTCTAGGAAATTGTCCTGGAAATGCTATCTGTTCTACTCTGGGGTCCCTTTAAATTGATATATCTGTTTCTCTCCAGCAGATTATAAATTCCTTCAAGAGGTTGTATCTAATTTATCAGTTTTGACCTACCATTCAGCATGCATTCCACATGCTGTATGTGCTTAACTAATGTTGCCAAAAAAATTTTTGCTAAACATATTTTTTGTGAAATCTGACAGCTTATGATGTGGTAATCTTTCTGTCATCTATGTAATACATCTTACTTTTTAAATACATTTTCAAAAAGTTCAAGAGTCAAGGAAAAACAAAAGCAATTCCTTTACCATGGTATTTGACTCTCTTTCTCATCTTTAGAGCATCTTCTAAACTACCAGAGTGTTTCTTGAGTGTTCTGTAACTCAAGTTACATTTCTTTGTAACTAAGGAACGAGATCAGCTTAATAACACCATCTCAACTTATTAGAAAAAATGAATTTCATTCATTTTTATTTTCTCTCCTTTCTTAAAAATGGATAGGTAACAATTAGAAAGGAATAGCCTTTGAGAATCTCTAAATCAATTTGAGGAAATAAATGAGGCAGGAAGGAATATGGTTGGAGCCTTGTAGATCTGAGTAAAATTAATTTTGCTTATGGGAGAGTACTGGACAATAATAATGGTGAAATAATTCTGAAGAAAGTAGTATGCTTAGCTAGGAATTTGAAATCCATTCTATAAGCTGTAGAGGTGCACTGATAACATTTGAAACATGAAATGTTACAGTCATATAGATGATTTAGAGAGGTCTTGATAACATGGTGTTCTGTTGGAAAAAGATCCCATGAGTTTGAAAAATTATATTTTAAACTGAATCCCAGTTTGCAATGTAAAAGAGAACAACATTTTAATTAGAAAATATTTTTTCCAACTGTTTAATAAATCAATACAACTTATAGAGGATCTTATATCATTTTTTCTTCTCTACCCCACTTTTGCTTTCTTAAAATGGAAATGCTAATAATTTCTACCTCTCGGATTGTTTTGAGGGTTACATTAATTATATGTAAAGAATGTGGAATAGTGTCTACAGCATTGTAAACACCTAAAACAAAGTAAAATCTGAATGCTGTGTTACGCACCAGACATAAAAAAACTGTTATAACTTAGACTTTAGGGAGTTTGAAAATGAGAAAGAAAAATATGGATTTTTTTAAATGCTGCTTATTGAACACTATAAAAATATGGGATGGATAAAAGCTTATCAGTGCAATAATAGTTATACTAATAGTGACTGGGAAGGCACTACATTAAATACAGCCCAACTGGAAATCTGTTAAGAGATAATAAAGAAACTGGCAAATCCATGTTCAAGTACCTTAGAAAACACACGTAGGAATTATCTTTATAAACATTTTTAAAGTAGAATTTTCAATGCAGAAGTATATAAAGTGAATGTGGGTACCAAAGGGATGTTCGTTACAGAGTGACCTGCATTGGCATTCCATCTTTAAATTTCTGATTTCTCTAATCTAATTATTTTTTATTAAAAGTTCAGCATTATTTTCTAAGTCCTTAGGTTGAATAATACATAAGCACACATACAGGTACTGAAGAAGCCTTTGTTGGAGTTTTATCAAAGATAATGAGTTCTGTTTTTCACAAATTTTAAAAAGGTACGAATTACTCCTCCGTATTACAACAGCTACTGAAGGCTTCAGTTTATCCAAATACTCTCCTTACAGAAAGGAAATGCAGAGTTTGTCTTTACTGGTCCTGCTGTCAGACTGAGCAGCCCTCCTCCACATAGACCAGTGACCTTGTGACCCCATAGAGAATATTTGAGAAGAGCCCAAGGAAGTTGGAATGAGTGATTTCAAACAGATCACAGCTTTTCAGCAGGGAATTGAGCAATTCAACTTTAGCACTCTGTGTTGTCCACATTGCAAGAGTCAGGTCATTTCATGCCCCTTATTTGTTATGTGTTCCTTGGCATATTTTCAAAGCATAAAATATAAAATGTACATGTCTTTGGGGCAGCGAAGGCCAAGAAAAGCTGTCACATCAATATCTATCCTTTATGATTTCAGGTAACAAGTGGTAGCTTGTTCTAGCTTTTGTCATGCTAGTCATGCCATGGAGGAAAAAGGGAAATACAGATATCACATTTTTTTTGTACAAGTTTACACTCCAGTTTGTGCTTTAAGAGTACAGGTGAGAATGATTAATAGAGAAAATTATTACATAGGGCAGCTATTGGTACTGAAGATTTAATGTCACATTTCCCCTTAATTTTAGAATATGTTCTTGATCTTTAACCAGTAGATGAGAATAACCAAAGAAACCAAACACAATATAACTACATATTATTTTCATTTGTGTAATTTTTAACTCTTTGACAATTTAAATTGCTCTCATCTCTATTATATTGTTCTCCAGATTTCAAATCCCACAGTTTTCTGATGCTAGCTGCAACAAAGGTCTATTTCTTGTTCTGTGTTCTATGCCAGAGTAAGTCAAGAAAACTACATTTAACTAGTACTTGGTCTCAAATTAACTTCATACAATTCCAAGAAAAATAACAGAAAAATGTGGTTTAACAAGCAACACTGGTTTAAGTAAAAATAAATAAAAACTTATTATCACTGAAGGAAATATTTCCCTTTTTCATAGAAATAGTAGCTGAAGAAAACTATTACATGAAAGAGTATAAATTTCAGCCTATTACCTCTTCAGTTGGCATACAAATCAGAAATCATAATTGTATTGATATTGCTATGTCATATATACTACTTACAGTTAAATTCACAATAATATCATTTGCATGGAATTAACTGAGATGAATATAAATTGTATATATGGTACATCTTTTTTTCTCTCAAGAGACTTGATTTTTGTTCTTTACACTTACAATGATCCATTTCATCTTACTAAAATGAAAAAGAAAGCAAAGGACAAGGGAAAGACTAGAGGAAAGAAGGAAAAAAGACTTGAAGTAGTCAAAAAAAAAAAAAAAAAAAAAAAAAATATATATATATATATATATATATATATATATATATATATACAGACCAGAGAGATAAAATATAAAATGAAAAGGAATTGGATTTAGGGGAAAGCAAAAGTTAGATTCTAAGAAGCTAGATCTGCGGGCAGTGCTTACAAAAGCAGGAAGTTCTGCTCTCCCTGTTATTATAAATTAAAAACTTGAAATTGGTGAATTGTGTGGAGATACACCCATTGTGAGGAGGGGAGACGATATTATTACACGTGTCTGTCGAATATCAAAACATACATGCCATCGATGTCAGACCAGACCAGCACTTTAATTTTACCCAGTCACATAATTAAATTATATATTTCTTGTTATAGAAAATTGATTTTCATGTCAAAGGACCCACCAGACAAACTCCATTAGAAATTTTGTCATGTGAAGAGAAGTAATTATGTCTTAGTTGACTGCATCCTGGGACAAGAACTGATGTCACAAAATTTATATCATTGAATATATAAAATTGTAACATATTCAAGTGGCTAGAATGTGATTATCTAGTTTCATAGAAGAACAATTAATGAATAAATGATGGATGGAAGGAATAAGATATTTGCCTATTACTGTGGCTCTTACTTGTGAAGTGTTTCCAATGGTATGTAATATGAGAAAGACTACTAACTTGCTGAAAACACGTTCTTATATTCTTCACTGTAACTTATAACTCAGGTATAGGACACTTCACTCTTTCTGTCTGTATATATTCATGTGTTCAACCATGCATCCTTCATGCCTTCAATGCAGTCATTTATTTTGTCAAACAGCAAACATATTGATTGACCAAACATGCATATTGACCATGTTCCAGATACTTCAAGAAATGAGTGTCTACAAAGTTGAATAATGGTAGTCTCTACCTATCTAGAATAGTAATATGCAAATGCATATTTAAATATTTATGAATTCAGGGGGTGAGATGAAAAAAATATTTATGAATATATATAGAGAGAAATTTAAAAATAGAACTACCATAAAGATATTTATAACTGCAGTTTTAGGGAAATACTACACCTACTACAAACACTTATAATTGTTAAAGAAACCATTACAGTTTTCTTTATAAAAGACTACTGTAATATTTTATAGTATTTTAGATTTATTGAACCAATTGTCTCTACTTCCCAAATCAACTCTTAGGTCATTGCTGTGTAAACCTTCTCACCTTGAGTCACACAAATGTAATCTAATCTTGGATTAGGAAATAAAAGTATTAGTGGACACCTCTGTCATCAGGTTTTAGATGTTTCTGTTTACAATACATCCCTATAAATGCTAAAGAAAAAAAAAAAACTTGGTGAGGCTTTTACAACTGAATAACATTTATACCAGATAGATTTGCTAATTCATACTGAGATAACATACCAAATCTTTCTCAACCTATCTCATTTATTCATTTTAATCACTTGTTTTGATTAAACATTTAACATTTTATTGTATTTTGTTATTGAATAATGTTGATTTACAGCACAGTAAATGATTTAGAGGCATGGTTAACACCTATTAGAAATATGGTACTATACCAACAAGGTACAGTGATCCTCCACCATGGTCCAGGTCTTCGATTATGGGGAACAAGGAATGGAAATTTTGGGAAGTTGATATTGACACAAAGAAATGGTTTCTTTGTCAATTAAAAATGTTTTGATTCTGGAAAGTTCGAATATTACATTTTGACAGGTATGTAGAAATCTTTTTTTTTTTTTAAAGATTTATTTATTTATACATACAAGCTGGGGTATAGGCCTGAGGTGTGGGGTGGCGAGAGGGGTCACCAGAGACAGAGTGGGGAGCAGAACAGGCAGATCAGAAATACACTGCTGAGGGGAGCAGCGGGCGAGGCAGGAGAGGTCTGCTGCACCATGTGGGAATCTCCCCAGCTGGGCGTTGAACTCGCATGGCTGCTGCCAACAGCTGCACAGCGCAGCGCTCAACCGCTGCACCACCAGGGAGGCTCCCGGTATGTAGAAATCTTGTAACCATAAGTTCTTTTCTGAAGTACCAGAAAGGATATGGTCATTTGTATGGCAAAATCACTAATCACTGAGATAAGCTATAAATCATAGTAACTAACATCAATATGTCAGCTCATGAGCACTACAACTGAAAATTAAATATGTGTTCAGAATTAGAGTTATACACTTCACTTCATAAACACATTCACACACTCTGAACTTTGCAGTATTTCCTCATATCCCTACCATTGCCCTTAATTTGTACAGGATTAATATAACTGCTCCTTAATAACTGCAGTTGGATATGCCAGACAGTCCCATCATGATTTTTTAGATTTTACTATCCAGTATTGTAGAAATCCTAATATTTAGAAAGGACCCTCATTAGGTGTTTACAGAAAAATTCTTTGTAATATTGTGCTCAAACATAATCAGGTATCAAACTAACTTACCAGCATGGCACTAAGCATTATGATTACCACGCCCTCCATCCTACTCCCTAACCTCCAAAGGCTCTGTCTGTTTCTTAGCCAATTTTGGAACTGACCATTCTCCTTGGCATTATGCAGATAGAACCTTCTACTGCTATTGTAGCAAGCATTCAGTTTTCTTCCCACCTTTAGCTAAGGAGTTGTAAGCACTAATTGTGATATAATAGTCTGCTGCTATGTCTTCAATTATATCCACCATTTACTTAATACTGATTTGATGATTGTTCCTTTTCCCTTTCGGTGGATGCATTTAATGTATTCTGTTAAGTAGAAATCATCTACTCATTCTAAAACATTATGCTTATCAAATCTGTTTTTTATAAAATTCCCTGGAGAATATATATTGTATTGCTTTCCATTATAAGAGATTTATTTTTTCCTATATTTATTCAGTCATTTCACATACCAGTGGCCATATCTGCTCAAGTGGCCTGCTTAGAATTTTATGTTTAAACATTGTAAGTTAACCTTCCATTCTCAACAAACTTCCTTTTATGGCTCTTTCTTGGAAAACTAGATTCTTTTATATTTCTCTTCTTAAATCACTTTAAATAATAATCCATTTTATTAATTTTATTTCCTTCATGGGCACCTCTTCAGTTGAAACTACTCATTAATTTTTACATTTCCTATTATAATTATTGGTCAGAGTTCATTGAACATTTCATTTTTTAAATTTCATTACATTAACTCTTCTGTGCAGTCAAGAACTCTTTCTCACCAAAATCTCCTAAAATTAGTTTTTTCTTACTAATTTTTGTCCGTACTAGCTAACAAGTAACACTTCATATTTAATGTAATATTTTTAATCTAGGCATTATAACATATTGATATATAATAGGGTTGTAAGAAAAAGAAACAAGTATACTTATTACAATAAATGCAAATAGAAAAACTACTTTGAAGACAACAAAGCAGGGCAATACCTAGCTACTACCACAATCCTATATGAATAGAAAAGTACTGAATAAATAGAAACTAGTACAAAGCTGAATACAAAAGAAAAATGAGTGAAATACAGAATTAATTGTTATGGAGGTGCAAAATTGTATGGAGTAATAATGAAATGAGTAAGTGATGAATAAGTATTCAATTTTATCATTACTCCATGCAACTTTGTACCTCCATAACAATTAGCTGTAGATGATGCCATGCACATATTTTGTCAAGCATCTTTAATCACATTTTGCCATTTTTTATGTGTGTGTGCAGAAAGAAATGGGTATATTAAAATATTTTTCTTTCTGAGTGTCTCCATCATTATGGCTAATAAAGGTAACCAAACACACAGAACTACTAGGAGAAATTCAATATCAGATTGCTTAAAGATTCACCTTTCAATTTCATTTGGTCAGAAGAGTCCCACAACCTTTAAATTTGATGAAAAGAAGTAGATTTTAAATCTAATTATTTTATTTTGAAATCTTCCCAAAACAGGTGACTCTAGACCACAGTTGTGGAAAATGTGATTCATGGAAGTTGACAGTGTGAGAGTGAATTACCTATATAGGATTTTAATACACTTACCTATCAAATTTCTATTCTCTGTAGTAACCTGTGGTTTTAGAGCTATTATCATTTTGCATAGTTTAATTATGTTATTATATGTAAAAGCTCACTTTTTAAAGATTATGTTGATATTTTATCATTTTATATATGCCAAACTTATTTTGATATTCTAAAAATGTTTACTGTGCTTAGAAATATCTGCTCCACTATTGCCGTCCCTCATAGATATTCCTCTATGTTACAGAAAGGTAGAAATTTTGTAACTTTGTTATAATTGCACAGACTGTTAAAGATGCAGTAAATTAACTAATCAGAGATTTATTTGGTAATAGTCAAATGAGATTATCAAAAATTGTTTTCAATTTTCCAGAAACATTATATAAGTAATCACCAATTTATATAGTCCTTTAAAAATTATTCCCAGCAAAAGAATGAAACTTTGATGAATAATGTACTATGGTGGAGGACTATGGGAGACTTTGTGGTGGGTGTGAAGTGGTAACATACACATGAAGTATGTGATCTACATCTCTAAATCAAATACAATGTTGTAAACCAATGTTACCTCAACTTTAAAAAGTCTGTGAGTATATAGTAATAATTTATCTCAAATATTCCTTGACATTTGACTTGTAAATTTCTTGCATCACTGTCACTTTGTTAAAATGCAGACTTCTGTTTATAACCCATAAGTACTTAATGACAATATTGGTATATGGTACTCCAGAATCTCAATATGAATACATTTTTCAGTGGACAATCATACCTAAAATAGAAAGGAAAGATGATAGAACATGTTATAATTAAGAAAAGTTTATACACGTAGCTATAATGAAAGTGGAAGAATGAGACTAATATAAGATTAAGAAAACAATATCGCAGTAAATAATCTTTTTTAAGTCAGTAGTATAAAAGGGGAGACATCAAAAGAAATGCTGTCTGTCGCCATTTAACAGGCAGTTACTGACTTCAAGAAACTCTAGAGCAATATCTTCATATGATGATGTAAAGAAAAAAGAACATGTAATTGTTTAAGAAAAAAATAAGGGCCTCCCTGGTGGCGCAGCGGTTAAGCGCTGCGCTGTGGAGCTGTCGGCAGCAGCAATGTGAGTTCGACGCCCAGCCGGGGAGAATCCCACATGGTGCGGCAGACCTCTCCTGCCTCGCCCGCTGCTCCCCTCAGCAGTGTACTTCTGATCTGCCTGTTCTGCTTCCCACTCTGTCTCTGGTGAACCCTCTCACCGCCCCATGCCTCTGGTCTGTACCCCACCTGCATGTATAAATAAATAAATCTTTAAAAAAA